>CATIWK010612236.1:0-22095 GCA_949634005.1 Mallotus japonicus | reverse complement strand
GTATTTTTGTTGAGATTGGTGTGGACCAACTAATTTTGACACCCATGTATATTGCAAATCACAACAGTTCCACTTCTTTTTTTAAAAAAACATAGGAAAAAAATTCTAAAAACAGTACTTCAAAAAGAAGATTGTATTATTAAAAGTAATGAAAACAACATGTGGGTCATTAATCAAATAAGATGGCCACTATCTTTTTTTTTCAAAAAGCACCATCTCTTCTACACCCACTTTTATCTCTATCTATCAAGAAAAAAAGAAAAAAAGAACAATAATTATATCCCCAAATGCAGGGAAAACCAACACTGAAAATATGAGAATTTTGTAAAAAAAAAATGAACATAAAAAAAAGAAAAATCTGCCCCTTATTTTTGGGCTTATAATTGTTGATGGACTTCATATATTTCTTTTTCATATCAATCTCTAGCATAGTGGCAGATCATTTGGTGGGGGCTCTATTTGCTGCAGCAATTCAACTCCATCTTCTACCCAGAACGCCATGGCCAGTCCCCATGTGATATGAACATCCAAGTGACAATGCATTAACCATACTCCTGTTTAATAACAACAATAACACAAAATTTAATGTTAAAAGAATTTTTTTATATAAAAAATTTTTACAGAGAAAATAAGACCGGCAGACTTAAATTAATTCTTGCACTGCAAGATAGATGCTCGATTATGGAGAATTCTTTTACCTGGATTATCTGCTACAAATCTAATGACTGCCCATCCATTTACAGGGACTGCAACTGTGTTCCTCATTGGTGGATCAACAAGGTTGAATTTAGATGTATCATTTTGGGGATTGAAATTTCCAAACCCTTCAGCAATGATATAGAAATCATATCCGTGAAGATGAATTGGGTGGTTTTCAGGTGTAACAATACTTGTGTCCTGTAATACAATCTGCACCTTTGACCCGTACTTCAATTTGTACAATTTCGTGCCTCGAGCAGGTTGCCAAAGTGATCTGCTAACATTGCCAGTGTAATCGAATTTTACAGGAGGTTGAGCTGGAAAATCAGTAGTGAAAATTCCAGGAATCTTTTGAGTGGCAGCTTGGAGCAATGAAAAGCTTGAAGGAAACACAAAAGATACATTGTTCATGCTAGCCGTGAAGCGAGTACCATTAGGTCCTTGGCAACGCCTAGCCCGAAAATTCTTCGGACATGCATTGAGTCCTAACCCAACTGTGAAGTAAAGATTTTCATCAATATCAGTTGGAACATCAACTTTTCTCGGACTTCTGAGACTGTTGCTAAAGGCAGTGACTGTAGGTGTGTCATTGAAGGCAGGCAATGAGGGCATGATCGGTTTGATGTTTAGGCACTTAGCAGGGCATGGTGCAGAGTTGTATTCAAGAATGGCAGTAGTTGTGGTATTGTCAAATGCAACATTTGGTGCAGCACTTTGATAGGCGCGTGCTGCCATGTAGTATCGTGCGGGTAGCTGGTCTCCAGAGATCAAAACATCGGTGGTCTGGCCGGGTCCTAGCATGATGACTGAAGTGGTAAAGGGTTTTAGGTACAAGGCATCAGCACCTACAACTGTGAATTTGTGGTTGGCAATGGAGAAGAACAGTGGTTGATTGAGTGCAGCGTTGATGACCCGGAGGAGGTGTGTCTCGCCGGAGCTGATTGGAACAATGGCAGTGTCTGCAAAATTGTTGATTCAAGAGGTCATCTCATATGAAATCATGATACTGTAAGAAAAAATTTTGCACAAGAGATTCGAAATTCAGTTATTTCAGTTGAGTTCTTGAGCCAATGTGGTGGGCTATGACCCATCATGCAATTTGATTGACCTACTAACCGATCAGGGGCTACAATACTACATTTAAATGGGCTCGTCAGGATTTGCAAAGTCTTTCAGGATTTAAAATGTTGAAGTTGGGACGGATAAGTTACTGGTCAAGGGCTATAATTGATCATAAACTGTTACTCTAGGGGGGAAAAATTGTAGTTCTTAAATAAGATTTCCAATTTAAGTTTTGTATACGTAAAAATATGTGTTGCTAATAATTTTATTCCCTTGCAGGGTATATCTAACACATATTTCAAAATAATCATAGTTCATATGACTATTAAATATTGGAGACATCAAATAAAAAAAAAGTGTAATTTAAGAGTTTTTATGACCGTGTCTATCGTTGCAAGTGCTCTAGTGGTTATCAGAGTTATTAGAAATGAAGCTAACAAAAATTTACCTTTGCTGGAACAATTATAAAGATCACCAGGTTGACCATTGATGGTATAAGCATCAGATACATTTGGAGCAGCTCCTGTTCGAGTTGCTTCCCTCACCACATCAATAGGGTTTGCATCCCACCATTCTCCTGATGAGATGATTACGTTCACAAATTACTATTAGTTCATTTATTAAGATGTATCTTTGTTCATAATTACAAGCAAATGCGCTACATATATCGGAAAGAAGCTAAGTAATGAGTGATATCATTACCAAGAAGAATGGGTGTTTCTCTTTTAGGCTTGGCAAAAGGATATGGGGTTCCTTCTTTTGGGTGTATAATGAGAGCACCATAAACAGTGGCTCTAAGCCATGAGCTATGAGCATGCCACCACAATGTCCCTTCTTGTCCTTCAATTGTAAACCTGTAGGTGTAGCTCCCTCCTGGTCTAATTGGGCATTGAGTAACAAATTCTGGCCCATCTGCCCATCCTGTCCTCATCTGCCTAATACCATGCCTGCAAAAAGATAATAAACAAATATTTCCACCAACTTTAATCACATTTCTAATAGTTAAAATCTGTAAATGAAAATCTAAAATGTTGAATATGAGATATTCTTTAAATTTAATGCCATGAGTCATATATAAATTTTAAAATATACGATAACAAGTGACTGTAACATTTTATAAAAGCGACGCGATCTAATTTTGAATTATTAAAACTTATAGTATTCGTAGGGGACTGTTACATTAAATTTTACTAGTCATATTTATGAAATTACCAGTGAATAGTAACATTGTATCTTGCTTTATTGGTGACTTTGACAACAAGGGTGTCTCCATTATTCACTTCTATGGTTGGTCCAGGGAACATCCCATTAACTGTAATGGTGTTGTGAGTCTTACAGAGCCTCTTTACTTTTGTTGCTTGAACCTGTTGCACCACAAAATGTTAACTACATACAACAAACAAACTAGAAAAACATGAATCAAATAGCTTAGAATTAGCTATAGAAGACATACAATGAAGCCATGATGGTGAACTTTAGCATTAGCTAATGAAAATGCTGAAGCTAGAAGAAGCAAAAGGCCAAAGAAGAAGCAAGATTTGGTGATGACTTCCATTGTCTTTTTTTTCTCGCTTTGCTCTTTAGCTCGTAGAAACTATAGTGAGAAATGTGCAATGAAGGAAGTAGCAAAGAAGAGGGTGTTTATATAGGAAGAGTGTCAAGAAGAGGCAGAGTTGTTTGAGGTTGGCGGATTAGGTTTTGATTAATTAAGAGAAGTGGTCAGATTCTACAAACGGGCAAAAGAGGGGGGCAAAAAACCCAAAAAGAGTTGTTGCACCCACTAGCAAATTAGATGTTAATCATATTTAATATCAATCTCATATGCTTGCTTTATAAGTGATTTGTTCCTTCTAGTGTTTAATTAGTTTAGATTGTAAACGTAGAGAAGGGTGGTATTGTTTGTTTGTATTTATGCACGTCATAGCTAGAAACTAAGTTATCAAGCAAATGATACCTTATTATTAATTAGTTATGACTTTTATGATACATGTAATTGTCTTGTGAAAGGCATGGTCAATCCAATAATGCTGAAAGAGAAGCATATAATATTATATACATATATATGTTTGTGTGTAATAATCAAACTCTTTTCTATCTCAAATTCCAAATGGATGTAAATCCTGATGTAGGTATCCTAACTTCTTGATTATTTGGCACAAAAAACAAAGTCAAAACCTTGATTATGTTCTTTTGAATGCATCTTTCATGTAAAACACTACAAAAAAAAAATTGAATTTTAGTCATGGAAACTTCTGTCATAAAATAGTAATAAATTTGTGATGGAATAGTGACGGACATCTGTGACGGAACAGATTTCCATCACAAATGTTATGGGAAAAGCATTTGAGGAGATTTTATGATCGATTTGTGATAGAAAATTGTGATAGATTTGTCACATAAATGAAATTCATGTTCACACTTTAAAGGGTGCATTTGTTTTTTTTTAAATAATGTAAAAAGATACACCATGTGAAACACTTTTCTATACTAATTGACTTCATTTGCAGCTTAATGCATCAGTTGTATATGCTAAAAATTGGAATATTGTGTTTTACACTATAATATTTAAAAAAAAAAAACGTTTAGTTGATATTTAAAAGAAAATTTTAAAATTTTGTCGCTACTTTTATTATTGTTTTGACCGTTGGAGTAATTAGAGTTAGTGATGATTAAATGAAAACATTGATGTCTAATTAAATCAATAGAAATGTGCAATCATATATGACTTTTGCAAGAACTTATTTATGGTTAAAGAGAAATTCAAACTTTTTCAGGAGTTTGTGAAATTTATTGGAGGAGGAATTGAATGAGTATATGACAATTGAAATAGTCTAAATTTTACTCAACAATAATTCAGAAAATGTATAAATATCATATAGTAAGTCATTTATTCTTATAAAAATAAATATTTTCCAACTAATATTATTTATCTTTAAGGTTAAAAGATCAACCTTATTAGTTCAAGAATTAAAGGCTCCTAGCTACTAACTGGTTCGACGTACCAAAGATTAGATCAACGGATCATTTTCATTAAGAACAAACCTATAGATGATGATATTCTACCAAGACAATATAAACCTGCAGTTTGTTAAAAGTGGACCATACCATAGCACACCACCAAAATTAAATCAATGTCTTGAAAAAATACTGAATGCGAAAGGGCCATTTTTTCATTATGAGGAAATATATATGTAATAATATATCTATTTATGTTACTAAGAGATTTGTTGGTCTAACAATAAATTCATCAGTCACAGAAACTTCATTATCAGGAAATTTTGATTAATGATATTATGAAATTAGTTAAATTGTCAAGATCAATAATCGAACATGGTTGCATATCAATGTATGAAGCAAGTAATTAATGCTTATTATTTAGCTTAGAAACAAAAAAAGCCATGCAAATTCATGCATGGTTTTAATTTTTTGATGGGTAAATTGACATTATTTTAAACATCTTTTTAAGATAAAAATTAGAAAAAAAATTTTTTCTTATATTACGAGACAGACATACAACTGATTCGTGAAAATTTTCTTTACTACATTGGTAGGAATTAGAATAAATGCAGAACTCATGCTCTTCTCAATAATCACATTCCAAGGAATGGAGCTAGAGTACGTGTTCACTTGGACAAGAAAGAAATTCCACAATGAAAAGCATATGGATAGTAAAAATAGTTAATTAATGAAAATTTTTGTTTGTTATAAGGATTTATGACATATATAATATGTTTGAAATAAATAAATTTTTTTTTCATTAATTAAATTTCTTTGGAAGGAAGTATCAAATCTTGGTTTGGAATTTGATAGGTGAACAAAATATATTGAAAAAAAAAATGAAACAGCAAGTAACTTAGTTTGGTAAAGTTTGTTATTGACTTTGGAGAATTTAGAGATACAAACTTACAAAAATATGTATTGAAATTTTTTTGGTTTAAATTATCGGTATTTAGAGTGTATCAAATTATAACTAATTCGGTTCGATCTAAACAAAATCATAAGAACTTAAAATTTTTCAATTTGTACAAACAATTTAATAGAAATAAAAGGGCAATTGAAAGAGAGGAATTTGGATTATTGCCAAAGTTTTTGTGCTTAGTCAATCATTAACTTTTCTTTTATTTTCTTTCTTCTATCATTAACTTTTGTTTTATTTTCTTTCTTTTATTTTGGTATTGTTATTATTGTTATTTATGTGCATGTTGGTCCTTGCTTTCTTTGGGTTCCTATTTTTCTTTGGTAGTTATGAATAGGTGCAATATTTAAACAAATTTTAATTCCATTATATTAATAGCATGCAAGTGTAGTAAAAAAAAAAAATAAAAAGAGCATGCAAATTGGTGTGGACTTTATTATAGATTTCATATTTCATACTCAATCTTATTTTTTTTAAACGTTAACACCAAAATCAATGGTGTTAACCACTTTTAGCTCAAACAACATAATTGGATATTTACCTGTGATTATAAAAAAATAAATTATATAAATGTTTATAAGAATGGATGGCCTTTGAGGGTATTTTTCCTTTTTTTTTTTTTTTTCTAATTTGTAAGTAAACACCCTAATGCACAAAAGAAAGGAAGATGTGAAGAGCACAGGCAACAAACCAAAGCCCAAAAATCCAAGGAAAAATGCGGCAAAAGCACTTTCCATACCCACTAGTGGTTGATGATCATGTTTTCACTTATAACGGATCATAAAAATGACGTTAGTTTTTGCACCATTTCAGCAAATAAATTGGCACCAAACATATAATAAAAGACACAACAAATTCCACCAATTAATGAAATCTTTCATTGCAAAAATTAATTGACAGTCTCAAAATTAAGCCATTCCTTTTAAAAAGTAGTAGTTGGCATGCAATGACACAATCAATAATATTTGCATATTAACAAAAATGACCCTTTTGGTGTGGTGTTATTGTTATTAAAAAAAAAAAAAAAAAAACTATGGAATGCTCCATATCAATGACCACCACTTACCTAGCTAGGGAAAACAATGCGTTTGTTGAACTTTTTTGTCTTCACCAAGCAAACATTTCATCATCAAAATGCTAAAAGAAACATTATAAAAATAATGAACAAAATCCAATTCTTAATCTTAGTAACAAACTCTAATGTGACATATTTGGTCCAAAGATCTTGTATAGTACCCAACTCATAGTTGCAAAAACAAAAGACAAAAATTCTTTAAGGTATTACTTTGGAAGTTTGTTGATTGTAAGAACTACACCTGAACTAGGAAAATCCAAGAACAAAAGCTTAGCTACATGTGTGAAGCTAGTTGAACTGAAGCAGTGCTTAGTTGCTAATTCAGCCAGAAAAAGCCAAGAACAAAAGCAGAATCTAACTTAACCCAAAATTGTCATTAGTAATTTAATTAATGGCTTTGATTTTGAATGCTCGTTGGTAGTTAACTGCTTTGTTAGGATTAATTAATGATTAAATAAAGCCAAAGAAGAAATTTCAGATGTATGGAACTTTTTTTTTTTTTTTATATCGATTACAACCGGGACTAGAAAGGAGAAGGCAAATTTTGATAACAGATTCTCCTGTATGTCTGTTAGAGCTTAACTATTAGGTCAAAGCAACACGGATTGTGTATAAAATTACGTAAACTCTAATGCATACTTTTAAGCTAGGGAGATTAATGGGTGGTGATGTTAAAAGCTTATGTGTTTAAAGAATCAACAGATAGATACAATGCATTTTCTATAAGAGTAATGA
The DNA here is from genome assembly GCA_949634005.1 of Mallotus japonicus. Lineage (NCBI taxonomy): Eukaryota > Viridiplantae > Streptophyta > Magnoliopsida > Malpighiales > Euphorbiaceae > Mallotus > Mallotus japonicus. Next base: position 14,608 of record CATIWK010612236.1, on the reverse strand, counting down.
TCATATCTCAAGTTGTTTTGATTTTCATCCTTGATTTCTTCACATGTGGATTCATATCATAAGCAAATTCTAAAACCACATGATTTTGGTAATAATGGATGATGGTTGAGCAACTCTAAAAACCATCATTTCTTGGATTTTGTGTACAGCTAGAAAAGTGGGTCCAATTGATATTAAGACAAACTACCAAAAGTCTTAAAAACATTTGAATAATGATATGCATGATTCATTATGAGGGGTAATTACGATGAAAGTAAAACAAAAAATTAAAAATCAATGACCGGTTAAGGGGTAATTTTTTTTATTATATATATTGAATTTTATTATTATTTTATGAAATTATTTTTAAGTAATTAAAAAATATTTTTTATATGTTATACCGTACATTAATATTTATTTGATTTATTTTTAAAATAAAATTAAAATTGAACACCTAATGGGGCATAATGATAGCCTAAAGCATGAAATGGTTGACGGGCAGAAGAAATAGGCACTTTTGAAAATCTTAAAGATACACATGCTGTAAGTGTTCTTTTTCTTTTCATCATTTTTTTTAATCTCAATACCAAAAACCCAAATCAAATTAAAGATAATGTTGTAAATGTTTCAATAATTCTGCAGATTTTTATTAATAATGTTAACACAAAACAGGGCAGGAATTAAAAATAAGAACTGAAAATTCTTTTTTAGCATTATCTATAGGAACAGAAATTACATTAATGCTCAAAAAAAAAATTACATCAATAATGCAAGGAAATGGCAGGTTTATATCTAAATCAATTGCTGCCAATCATTGTTACATTTTGCAGCACCAAAACTATCAGAACCCACTTTTATAAATCTATCAAGAATAACCAAGAAAAATAGCAAGAACAATCCCAAAATGCAGGGACTTTGATTATTGATCTTAACATGGAGGCAGATCTTCTGGTGGAGCCTCCAAAGATTGCAATATACCAACTCCATTCTCTACCAAGAAAGCCATAGCCAAGCCCCATGTAATGTGAACATCCAAGTGACAATGCATTAGCCAGACACCTAAAAAAAAAAAAAGAAAAATTATTTGATTTGAGATTGAGTTGAGTTCAGAAAGCTGAAATCTTTCACTTAATTTGATTTTTTTTACCTGGGTTATCGGCGACGAATCTGATGACTGCCCACCCATTAACAGGTACTGCAACTGTGTTTCTAAGAGGTGGATCAATAAGGTTAAATTTTGAAGTATCAGTCTGTGAATTGAAGTTTCCAAAACCTTCAGCTACGATATAGAAATCGTATCCATGAAGGTGAATTGGGTGGTTTTCAGGTGTGACAATACTTGTATCCTGAAGCACAATCTGCACTCTTGATCCATACTTCAACTTATACACCTTGGTGCCAGGAACTGGTTGAAATAATGATCTGCTAACATTACCTGTGTAGTCGAATTTTAATGGAGGGCTAGCAGGGAAATCAGTGGTGAAAACTCTTGGAATCCCCAGTGAATGTGCTTGTAGAATAGAGAAATTTGATGGGAGCTGAAATGATACATTGTTCATGCTTGCTGTGAATCTTGTTCCATTAGGCCCTTGGCATTGGCTAGACCTGTTGAAATTTGGAGGGCAGTTGTTAAGACCCAAACCAACTGTAAAGAATAAATTTTCATCAATTTCTGTTGGGACTAAGACTTTGTTAGGACTCCTGAAGCTATTGCTGAAAGCAGTGACAGTGGCTGTGTCATTATATGCTGGCAATGGTGGCATAATTGGTTTACTTGTTGAACAATTTTTGGCAGCACAAGGTGCAGATTTGTATTCAAGAATGGCAGTAGTGGTAGTATTATCAAATGCTACGCTTGGATTCGCGCTTTGATATGCTCTTGCCGCCATGTAATACCGTGCCGGCTTCTGATCACCTGAGATCAACACATCTGTGGTCTGGCCTGGTCCTAGCATTAGGACTGTAGTTGTGAAAGGTTTTGTGTATGAAGCATCAGCACCAACAACTGTGAGCCTGTGGTTAGCTACTCTGAAGAAAAGAGGTTGGTTCAGAGCAGCATTGATGACTCGGAGAAGGTTAGTCTCCCCGGAATCTATCGGAACAATCACAGTATCTGCAAAAGAAATTAACATTAGTTTGTGATTATAGTCCTGGATTTTGATTGATTGCAAGCACAATTAGCATTTGAAGTTCAAGTTTCTGTTAGCGGTTACTCTTGGCGGGTCAGTGTAATGGGTTCATGTTGAAATGATTGGTGGGTCTTCCTAATTGGTTGGATGGCCCAAGAACAAATAATAACCATGTTCCAAGGAATTAAAGTAGTTCAATTGATAATGATAATATAGATCATTAAACTTTTGTGAGATTAGATGTACTAACAACTTCACATGTGCTTTCCTAGCATGTCATTTAGAAAATTCACCTTTAATCATGTTATGTCGAATCCAAAATTAAAGTTGATTTAAAATTTGGAACAAATTTGCTACAGATCGCAATGGCAACAAAAGAATTGGCATAGAAAGCAAACCTTGGCTAGAACAGTTGTAAAGATCACCAGGTTGACCATTAATGGTATATGCATCAGAAACATTTGGTGCTGCTCCTGTTCTAGTTGCCTGGTTCACAACATCAATGGGATTTGCATTCCACCATTCACCTAATTAATCATCATCAACATATATAAAATGAACATGATTATTAGTCATGATCATCAATATTTCTATAACTTTTACTAAGTCAACTGATAGCTGTAGCTCACATTAGAAATAGCTAGTGAATTACCAAGAATAATGGGTGTTTCACGCTTAGGCTTAGGGAATGGATATGAAGATCCTTCTTTTGGATGGATGATTAAAGCACCATAAACAGTAGCTCTAAGCCATGAGCTATGAGCATGCCACCAAAGTGTTCCTTCTTGGCCTTGAATTGTGAACCTGTAGGTGTATGTCCCACCGGGCCTAATGGGACATTGTGTCACGAATTCTGGCCCATCTGCCCATCCAGTCCTCATTTGCCTCACACCATGCCTGCAAAAAGCGACAAGATTTTTAGCAATAGAATTATGAAATTATCAAGGCTGTTGAAACAAACGATTATGGAGCAAAGACATTAATCAAAGATATTATCTAGAGCAAGTTTATGTCTTATATTATACTTAAACTAGGATTATTTAAAAAAAAATATGCGTACTTTTTTTTTATTGTACAATTAATTAGTATACGTTTAGGGAAATGTAATGATTATATGGTTGAGAAAATATGCGTCGAGTTTTTTAGAATAAAATGCTTGAAAAATTGCTAGCAAAGAGTGAATTACCAATGGATGGTGACATTGTATTGAGCTTTGTTGGTAACAGTAACAACAAGAGTATCTCCATTATTCATTTCTAGTGTTGGTCCAGGGTACATTCCATTAACAGTGATGACATGTTGAGTCTTGCACAGCCTCTTCACTGGTGTAGATTGAATCTGTACACAAACATTGCAAAAATTTTATATAATTAGAACAAAAAATTTTAAGAAGATAAATGAACTTTAAGGCCAATGAAGGAGAAGAGACGTACAACAAATTCATGGGTATGAGTCACTGGCGCTGCATTGCCAAAGGACAATGCAGAAGCAAGGACTAGTAAGAGGCCTAAGAAGGAAGCTGAAAGATGATTAGCAAAAATGTGGATTAAGGAGTACTCCATCTTGTTTTAGAGCCAAAGTGAAGTGATTAACTTTTGCTTTGAGCAATGGTTTAGAGGGTGAGAGATGAATTGGTCTCTATTTATAGGAAGAATTGGAAGGAGATGAAAGGGTAGCTTTGATGTTGGCTAGATTAGGTTCTCTTAAGAGCCAAGTGGTCAAATTACAAGGGCTAAAAAAAAACATTAGTTTAGTTCAACACCACTGAGGTTGTTAGCTTGCCTGCACCCACTAGCCTATGAAAATTTGGGGGAGAAAACAGAAAAATAATGTAATTTTCTTTGAATGCTTGTTTCATAAGTCTTTCTTAGGTGATGAAATTCAACAAAACTATCATCATTACATTGTTTTATTTGGTAATGATCAAATGGGATTTGTCCTTATCAAAAAAAAAAAAAAAGGGGGATTTGTGGGTTCTGGTCCAATAAACTTTTTTTTTTAATAACGATCTTTGATACCCCCATTTTTCAAGTAAATTTTGTTCTTTTTTTGTGTCATTTGCTTCATACACAAAATTTAAATTCAACATTTTACTTGATAAATTTAAACTTTTTTGCTACTTAATTAAACTAATAAAAGTTGGTGATATCCTATCACTCAACTTTTGTTATAAATCAATGGTTTTAGCAAATCTTCAAAATGTCAATCTAGTAGGAAGTATACCATTAGTTTAATATAAAATTAACATTAAAATACTTACAAATGTGCAACATTTGACATAGTATAATGTTGTACATACCAACTTTGTATATTGAATTTTTTATTTTTTTATCATATACCAACTTCATTGAATTGGCTATTTTGAAATATATATTTATATATAAAAGACTAGCATGAAATTAGTCAAAACGTTCATTTTCCATCAAAAACTATACTTTAATTAAGGTCTAAACCCGAGATTGATGTGGGTTGATTGCAATTGTTAGAGCTAGTCATTAAATCTGCTTGACTTCTTGGGATAGTGTAGTTAGCAAGTACATGACTTAATAACCATCCAAAAGTTCCATTTCTAGATACCGATATGCGTCTAATTCTGTAATATAAACATTCATCTTTTTCAGCTATTTCTTCTAAGGCATTGACAAGTCCATGCAAGGTAAACTCGCATTTCTTTTAATTTCTACATTCAACCCCCCATTTATGCATGCATATAGTTGCATTATTTAAGGTCACAATCTAGAAGCCAAAGGTGTTATCTCATTTTCATTTTCTTTATGTTTGACAAACACCATGTGCCCTTCATGATATTCTTTGAAAAAGAAATAGAAAAAAAAAAAGAGAGATGGAATAGCTACATGATATTGATAGATTTTATCTTTTTTTTTTTTAAGAAAAGAAAAGGTATATTCTTCGTGTAGTCCATGATTTATTAGTATTACAATTAAAATAGTTAACATATGCATGACATAAAATAATAGAAAAAGTTCAAAAAGAAAAAGCATGTTTATGGTCTAGTGATTTTTTTTAGTTTTAAGTATGATGCCGAATAAGAAATATAAATTCCTAAAACATAAGGTAAATTATTTTATCCCTAATAATAATATTATTCTATACAAAAAATATATATTTTTTCCTCAATGAGGAGTACCAAGATTTACAAGAACAATGAATCATAACATTTGAATTACACCTCTATGTATATTCCTTAAATTTTGTATATTATTCATATTATGCATACACGTCTCCATAAGCATTTCTTTTGTCATTCTCAAAATTTTCATTAACTTAATAAGCATTAAAGTGTCTATGGAGATTTTCCCACCCTCAGACCTTGTTTTCGTGAACATGTGTGCAAGATTCAAAAGAGTTCTCAAATCGAGTTATCAAATAGTGTCGTCTGTGAAAAAATACAGGATTCAAAGGAGTTCCCAAATTGAGTTATCAAAGTACATTTTCTTTTTTAATAAAATAATTTTTTTTAAACTACAAATATTTAGAGTTGTTGAACTTTAATTAATTCAATTCAATTATAAAAACGTTAAACATGTGCATATTTTCAAAAAAAATTCCCTATGAGATGCCACCTTATTGCAATACAACATTATAAAAACAAAAGGCTCAACATGTAATGAACACATTCATATGAGGAACATGTGCCATTAATAATTTTCAGTCCATTTGGAAGGCATATATACTTGAGGTCTATGGGATATATATTGTCTTTGTGTTAACATGATTATTAGATTTTGCAATTCACCTCATTTTAAGGGCATGCCCAAAAACCATTGATAATAAGTATTCAACTTTACTAATTAAATACCCTATTAATATTATTATTAATTCTAAAATCTCAACAATAAATGATTATTGATATTAAAATTTAAAACCCACCGACACATTTAAAAGCAATTAAGCCATGCCCCATGTTTTGTATGGTCTTGGTCAACATAATGATTTTGCTTGGAGAGTTTGGACTCAACAAGTTACAATGACGGGTGAGGTGTCTTTAGTCTAGGTCAGTTTTAGACCAAACCCTAAAATTAAAAATCAAGTTTAACTTTGTGTAACAAGTCCTCCGCATTAGGTGGTAATTAATTAAAATAAAGACATTATGTACCAAAGATTTGTTGGGTCTAACCATAAGATTTATTAACAATATATATTTTTATTTTAAGTATCATACTTAGAAAGAAAAAAGCAGATGAATTCCATTATAGAGATTCTAGACATTAATACATACTATCTGTAAATTCGCGTAATAAGCGTGTTATTGCTATCTTTTATATAAAAAATAAATTAAAATAAATGATATTAAAATGTAATATATATATATATATATAATGAGTTTTATATACTATTTATGCCGTGTTACCTACTAAAATGTATTAAATTTTAAAATTAACACATAATTTTGTCTTCTTTCTTATTATTGATCATTTTATTAATAAGTGTTGAGAGAGTTTTAACCTTTTATAGGTCCATTTGGCTCGAACTCTAAAATAGTCAGAACCCTTATAGTTACCGGATCCAAAAATATTAAATAAAAAAGTAAATCTAATATTTACTTTCATCTATTTCTCCTTCCTTTTTCTTTTTAATTTATTTGTTGCTATATATGTAGTATATAAGCTGTTGAAATTTAGCATTAGTTTTACGACTATAAATAAATGGTTGTGGCCTTGCCCAAATTATTTTGAATATGAACTAATGATATCAGACAAAAATAAAATAATATTACATTCATGCACTGATTAAATAAAAAAATGAGAAAAATAATATGAAAAAGGAATTAAAAGGAAATCATCCAATGATTAATCATTAATTTCTTTGTATGAAGATTTTTATCCATTTTGATTTTTTTTTTTAATTTTTTAAAGTCTTACCATGAAAGTAAATTTCCTACCAAAGGACAATTAACTCCCTTTTTATTAGGTAAACTATAACTTTCAAAAAAAAAAAAATGAAAGTTCTAGGAAATTGGTTTGCCAAAAGTAACAAGGAGAAGAGGGAAAAAAAATGGAATTCATGGAAGAATAGTGTAAGGTCTTATTGCATTACAGTGTAAGGACATTGCATTAGGTTTTGCATTCTCATTAACAAATGGTCTAAGCTGAGACTTTGGAACCTGATCGATCATTCACTTGTGCAAAATTAAAGGAAGGAGTATTTTCTAGACATTTTTTTTTCTTGAATATGATCGAAAAAAGAATGAGAAAAATAATAAGAAAAAGGAATTAATAGGAAATCATGCAATGATTGATCCTTAATTTCTTTGTATGAACATTTTTATCCATTTTAATAAAAAAAAATTATTTTTCAAAGTCGTAATTAACGTAAATTTCCCACCAAAGGACAATTAACCTCCCTTTATTAGGTGCACTATAACTTTCAAAAATGAAAAATGAAAGTTCTAGGAAATTGGTTTGCCAAAAGTAATAAGGAGAAGAAAAGAGAAAAATGGATTTTATGGAAAAAATAGTGTAAGATCTTATTAAATTTTAGTGTGAAATTATATGAGTAGGTTTTATTTTTGTATTTTCATAATAATTAGTACCAATTATGAAATATAAGTAAAAATTATTTTTATATCTAATATGGTATAGCAACATCTCATAACTTCATATATATATATATATATAATTGAATACATAAAACATTTTCTTAGTTCTGTTATGGTAAAAGTAAGAAAATTAGTTTTTATTATGTTCTATAGTATATAGTTTATATCATATTATATGTCATATGTGTTCAAAAGTATTATTTTGGGTAGGTACAATTTTGATATTGTAAATTTAATTTTTAATTTTTTTCTATTAATAAAAATTAATACTCTGTTACTATATATATATTCTACTTATTGGGAACGGAATACAAGAAAGGCTTAAGTTAAAACTTAAAAGTATACATTGAAAAAAAAAAAGTTAAAAATTAAAAGGAAATGTCCACCAACCAACCAAGATCATGCCTATAACTGATCTTGGATACTGCTTTGACATAGCAAGGCAAACAATTTAGGTTATAACAATACATTATTATATTGAAACACCGTCATAAAGCACTGGGAAAAAAAAAGAAAAAGGCATGCCCTTTTCTTTGATACATGGGGGAACAAGATCGATAGGGCATATGAATTCATATATATTATTATTATATTATAAGATAAAAATCATGTCAGAAAAGTAAAAACATCACATCATTTACACAACGAAAAAATCAAAAGTAAAACTATATATTAAATCCGTTACTAATATTTGTTGCTAAATTATTTTTATCGCTAATCCGTCGTAAGTTGATGACAAAAGTTTTCATCAATAATTAAAATTATGTATTTCCATGAGTAAATGCAGTCGCTAAATTTTAATGTTTTATAGTGTTAAAACACAAGTATATGCATAAAATAGAGAAATAATTATATCGATGAAAGAGGATTTAATAAGTTTTTAATGAAAATTTTACGGTGCGAAAGTTAAATTTTACCGTAATCAATTATATATATTAATTTACATTTTATTTTTTGAAAAAATGTATTAGATAGGGAATTAAGTTACAACAAGGATTAGATAGGTGAACAAAAACGAAGCAACAACCAATAATAATGTTGGTTAGTTAGTTATTGACTTTTAAGAAGAAAAAAAGTACAAGTAAAAGATACAAAATAATAATAATAATAATATAAATATTAAAAAAAGAAATTGACTGAAGAGCAGAAATGTTCTTTTTCAAAGATTTCTGGTGCAATGTCTTTATTGATTATATTATTCCGCACCTTGTTGAGTTTTCATTTTTCATAGGGTGGTTATGGATTGGTCAGTCTTTTTCAGAGTCCACTCTTAAAATTATTTTCAACCTTTACATAATGTAGTGTAGGCCTATCAATTATATGTTATATGCTATTATGTAAATCCATATGACTATATCTATCTATGCATTCTAATATGTTTCAATATGAACAGGACTAAAAAGATGAAATTTTCTAACAACTAATTTAATTTGATTGTGTATAACAGAATTCTAATCTAGAAAATATCTTAAATGAAAATAGTTTCTTACCAGCCGATGACAACGGATATTAGTAATAACTTTACTACTATTAACGGTGTATCGTAATAAACTTTTATCACATTTTAACTAATGACAAGTTAATAACTTATAAAGACTACATAATCCAAACCTAATCAAATTAATTACATTTACATATTTAGTAATTGATTATTTTTATAATTTTGAAGAAAAATAAGAAAAAATTAAATTTAAATTTCTATTCGAATTGAAATATTCATTCAAGAAAAATAAATGTAAGTAAAAGTTTGACCGATAAATTAATAAAAAAAATTGATTTGTTTCAACAAGATTTGCATCTACATCTTACCAACTATATTGCCAAGAATGCTATATATTCTGTAAATTCAAGTCTAAGGAAGAGTTTCATTATTGAAAAGAGGTCCTCTGTTGAAAAACCTGAAAAAAAAAATTAATGCACCAAAATTTAGTTCTTTAGTTTGAAGAAATGTTTCAGGAAAATTCAATTCATCAGAGCCTCTTTTGCCTCCATCCACTAAAGAACACTTTCCTAACTCTCAGTAGGTGTAAAACACTTGAAATATATGACGCAAATCTAGCAGTCGAGTGTAATACACCCAGGTTAGATAAAAATCCCAGCTAAAATAACTTAACAAGCAATTTGACAGAACTAACTGCTCTAGGCCTAGCCATAGAAGCATATACTTGCAGGCCTGGAGCTTCCAGTTGAATATGAGAAAACAGAAAATTTTTACAATTTGGTTTTATTGACCAAGATCAGGAAAAATACCAGTTTTATCTACCTACTGAAATGCACTTTATTTGGATTCAGGTCTACGATCTATCTTGTAGTAATGTGCCTGTGGTCTCAATCTTGCCCATCAAACAGCCTGGAAATTCAATATTTTCAAAGCCCTTTAACCCTAGAAGTGATACTATGAATTAGAGCACACACCATAAGGAAAATTCATTTATGATCAAGCCCATAAATTCTTCCATGGAATGATACACATAAATTCTGCATTTTCTGATTAATAGGGAGGTTAGACTACCTAATCATCCATGCATTGTACTAAGATAATTCTTCCCTTTTAAATCAAGTGAAAATTAATTCCATAAATCAACAATAATAAAAGGATTTAAACCCTGCACCTCATGATATTTTGGAGAGAAGTGATTTGCTGCATTTTGGTATATGTTCTTTATATTATAAGTAGGCTTTTGTGGTTGTAATGAAGTGTTTTGAATCCATTGGGCTAATATTGGAGAAAATTTTAATTCACTTGCTGCCTATCCTATGTAATTTGAACATTATATCTGAAATTTGCTTAATCCACAGTTTATATCAGAATCTACTGACTTTGTGACCATATTGTAGATCATTTCTGTAACTTCCATTTTTTTTCTGATAAAAGATCAATTGTGAAAGTTGCAATTGGCTAGCTTGATGAAGGTCCAGGAAAGTAATGTGTTCAACTAGTAAACCGTGTAGCTTGAAGGCATTGTTATTTTCTTCTACAAAACTGCAGTTATGGTTTTTTTTCCATTCATTGGCAAAAAAAATTTCCGAGTCAAACTTCTCTGTGACAGTACTTTCCAACTTTAACTTGTTCAATTATTTGACGTTCTGCAATGAGGAAGGTATCAGTCTGAAGAAAAATTGCCTTTTTCATGAATGATTGTTTCATTTCAAAATGATACCTGCAACCCAGTTAAGTGAAAAGCTGATATCTACTTTTCTTTACGAGAAAGAATAGTAAAAAACTTCATTGCACATACAATCATAGAGGACAAAATTCAGTCTTTATTGTTGTTATAGTGATGCATCAGATAATCAAATTATTCTGCTCAACAGGAACAATGTAATATTACATCAAACTAAGTATTATAGCTGAGCAAAAAGATTCTCGAATTGATTGAAACAAACGTGGTATTTACAGACACCTGAAGACTGATACTTAAGAATGAAAGAATTGTACTAATTAAATTGTCTAATCTCTCTGCTATAACAAAACACTAATTAAATTGCCTCCTTAATCACTTGTTGATGGAACTCCTGCACCATCATCTCCAGAAGGCACGGAACTAGCAGCAGTTTCTGATCTAATCTCTTCTAGTTGCTGAAGAACTTGTTGAACCTCAGGGCGTGCTGAAGGTGAAGGATCAACACAATGCAAAGCTAGTTTCAATGTGTTAAGCAATTCATCACCAATTGTAGATGCATCCTTCATCAATTCCAAGTCGAAAACTTCATTAGTCCACTCTTCTTTGACAATAGAAGCAACCCATTGGGGCAAATCCACACCATTCATTGCTTCACCAGGAGATTTTCCTGTAAGAAGTTCCAATATGATCACTCCAAGACTGTATACATCTGTTTTCGTGTTTGCCTTCTTAAGCTTGGAAAGCTCGGGTGCTCGATAGCCTAATGCGCCTGCAGTTGCAATTACATTAGTATTGGCAGCAGCTGTCATTAGCCTAGACAACCCATAATCTGCAATCTTAGCATTTGCACTCTCATCAAGTAAGACATTGCTTGATGTAAGGTTCCCATGTATGATATTCTCATTATTATGAAGATAGAACAATCCGCGAGCAATGCCTTGCGCTATCCTCATTCTTGTAGGCCAATCAATTGGTGTATCAGGTCCTCTTGCTGCAACAAAAGCACATCATATCAGTAGCTGATAATGGATTTTAGTGTAGAAAACAGATTGAAATGTTTTGGCTCTTACGTACCATGAAGGAAAGTTGCAAGACTTCCTTTGGACATGTAGTCAAAAACAAGAAGCTTCTCTCCTTTAGGTCCTAAATAGTAAGCTCTCAAAGCTAAAAGATTTGGATGCCTGATTTTACCAAGTGCATTAACCTCATTTTCAAATTCTCTTTGGCCTTTAGTGATCTTTTCTCTTAATCTTTTCACTGCAACTTGATTACCATCTTCTAATGTGGCCTTATACACTGTTCCATAGGTGCTTTTCCCCATAATTTCAGCTGTTGCACACAAAAGATCATCAGCTGTAAAGGCTAAAGGCCCATCAAAGTGTACCAGTTTCCCACCAGCTTCTCCACCAGCTTCAACTTCCCCAGCAGCAGACGGAGCCCCTTTTTCGCCTCTTGCTGCTGCTGCAGCAGCAGCTGCCCTGGCTGTGGCTTCGCCATTCTTGGATTTTGACGCAGCTCTTTTTCTTATCAAGCAACAAAGTAGAATCAAGCAAAGTATAATTAGCACAATTAGAAGTGCTCCAGCTGCAATGAGAATTATGTCTTTTGTACTCAGTTTTCTGTGATGTTTTCTTGGAGTCTCTGGTGGTGGAGCTGAACCTGAAGGTTCTTGAGATGGACATGGAGCTGCACCACTATATCCACATAATTGAATATTACCCAGAAAAGAGCTTGAATTGAACTTTTGAGACAGTGGAACTGGAACAGGACCAGATAGGTTATTGTAAGAGACATTGAAGGAAACAAGAATGTGTAGATTGACTAAAGAATCAGGAATTTCTCCAATGAGCTTATTTTGTGATAAATCAAGTTGGGTAAGTGTAGAAATGTTTCCTAATGTTTCAGGAATCTGACCACTAAGTTGGTTTCTCTTCAAATTCAAAGAAGAAAGATTATGCAATCTTCCAAGAGCTTCTGGGATTTGATTATCAAGATTATTGTTCTCAAGATTCAACAGAACAAGTGAAGATAGATTAGCAAGACTACTTGGCAAGCTACCATTAATGGCGTTATTAGAGATATCTAAGAAAATGAGAGCAGGAGAGAGCTCAACAGGAATTGGACCTGACAGTGAATTATAGCTAACATTAAGTCTAAAAAGCTTGGTAGCATTTGCAAGGCTCTCAGGAATAGTTCCGGAAAGAGAGTTGTTACCAAGGTCTAAGGTTTGAAGCAAAAGACAAGAACCTAAAGAAGCAGGAATAGAACCTGAGAATCGATTATTGAACAGTTGAACACCTCTAAGATTAGGAAGAATTCCTAGCGTCTTAGGAATTGAGCCACCAATGAGATTATCATGAAGACTAAGCTTTCTGAGACCCTGAAGCTGTCCAATTTTATCAGTGATTTTGCCTCCTAGTCCTTTCCAAGGAAGCTGAATCACAATAACTTGACCTTGAGCACATTTGATTCCAGTCCAACCACCAGAACAAGCACCATAGCCACTATCATTCCAGCTCTTTAAGAACCCTTTTGTGTCAACTAACTCTGCCTTGAAAGCTTGCAACGCTTGAAAATCAGCTTGAGTGACAACTACACCATCCCAATCTTGACTAGAAACAGGTTGAATACCACAAACAAAAATTAGCTGAAGAAACAAGAAAACATGAGCATAGAGCAAAAAGGGTAGCTGAAAATCAAACAGAACAGCAGCCTTCTTCCATTTCTCCTTCTTTTTATGAGAAATACAACAGTACTGGTACCAATATGCAACACTATGACAAGGGTGTTTACAAGAATTGCTAAACATCATCAATAAAACAGCTAAACAAAATAACAAGAAAATCAAGAAGAAGAAACAGAAAGAGAAACAATGAAACAGGAGCTAAAGAAACACTATTGGGTAGGCTTAATTTGTAGTGTGAAATAGATAGAGAGTTCAAGAACTGATAAAAAAAGAATCTTTTGTATTGGGAGAGATAAATTTGGAGACAAAGATGTCAGTAGAAGGCAATGAGTTGCACAGAACCTAACGGCTAGTTTTTTGATACATAGTGCCCATTTTCTGGTCTTGAATGAACAGGGTTTTGACCAAATTCTTTATTCCTGTTCATGAGTTACATAATCTGTGCTTTTATTGCTTGATCCGCTCCTCTTAACGGCTATCTTTCCAATTATTTACAGATCCAACAAGAATAAATTATGCAATAAAGATCACATGAACAAGTACTAAAAGGACCATGATACCCTTTGGATACATTATATTAAAGTGATAATGAAGACAAAAGAGCATGGTCATTATGGGGAATTATGATTTAGTTATTTATACGAGGATACCTCTTTGATGGGTCTTTGTCACTTTTTGCAAGATAAGAGCACAAAATTCCTGACATGGTGGGGAGTAACAGTGGTTCTTGTCTAATTTGCAGCCGTTGGATTAGATGTTTGCTGTGCATGGATGTGTGTAAGACATCAGTGAAGTTCTTTTTTAGCATTTAATGATGAAACTTAGTTCTTGAAAAGGAGCTCTTTTTTAGGCCTTTTCTTGTACATCAAAAGGTGTCATCATCATCATGATGTATACGGCACAGTGGTCCATTTGCACCATGAGAGAGGATCTATGATCCTTCTGCCCTGAATCAAAAATGATCACCAACCTTTGTTCATGTTGGGTTTGGGCTTCTTATTTTACCAAAGAAAATTTTGTTAGCCTAGGGGCTTGAAGACAGGCTCATGTTGGTTTTGGCCGGTGATCACAATCTGTTTAATTGAAATAAATTTCATAAAATTTTATAAAATTTATTTATAAATTCAAA
>CATIWK010612092.1:0-11687 GCA_949634005.1 Mallotus japonicus | reverse complement strand
TCTCTGTTGTGACACTAATGATGAATGTCAACAATTAGCTAGTCACAGCATGTAGTGACTAATAATAGGATACGATTTGTACCATTTTTTTTTCCCTTTTTTCCTATTGTGAAAGTTCAAGAAATGACCACAGTTTCTATTGTTAATTTCTACTTCCTTTGAAACAAAATGTACAGTCTGAAATGAATCATAAATTCACAACCGAGAAAAAAAAAAAAAGAGAAAACTATATATAATATGAGCTACGTGGGGATGCAAAGGCTAACCATGAGGATCTTGTATCACGGCTATATGTTCAGTATTAGCAATTCTTGAGTTTTGACACACCAATTTTCTCTACTATAATCTCTTCTCCTTTATCTCCTACCATATCGCCATTGCAGTCTCTCTTCAGCACAACAAAAGGTCTGATTAATTCCTCTGCAATTGATTCCTGCATCATGTAATGTAGCCCCCATTATCTTGACAAAATGATGCATTTCTAATATAGAATGAGGTTTTTTTTTTTCAATAATCTCTTTTTAGCAATGAATCTGAGGCCTTCTTTTGATTGCATTGCCAATGATTGGGGAGTCCCTGGAATTTTTTTATTTTTATTCTGTTGTCAAGAGTGTGGCATGTAGTCACATGATCTTTGAGGAATGCATGGATCTATAATTCACTCTTTATTAATTAGAAGAGCCTATTTTGTTCCAGGGGATGTTTTTTAACCTATTCGGAAACCAGTGACATGGATTTAAGAAATAGTTTATACAGAAAATCTGAAGCATCATTCAATGATCTGTTATATACTTGTTCCTGACAGCTTGCCAATTTTAGAGTCAATACAGGCAGCTGGGTTTTTTAATTGGTCTTTTGAAAACTTTTCATCATTATATCCATGTAACATGCATTTCATTAAATGCTGCAGTTGTGTGCACATCTTCTTTACATTTTTTTTGGGTGAATTTTACTTAGAAGTCAGAAAACATTGATTTGGATTTCAATAATTGGAGGGATGGAATCCTATATAATACTGTGAATTACAAGTTCGAAACTCAGTCAAGGATGGATTTCAATAATTGGAGGGATGGAATCCTATATAATACTGTGAATTACCAGTTCGAAACTCAGTCAAGGATGGATTATAACAAAATAATAATAATAAGTTGGCGAATTGCTAATTAATACATGTTATGCTCCTTTATTATTTTGTTCTAAATTAATGGTGATAAATTCTGAAATATTATCAAATGATGAGCCTTCTGTTTTTGGTACAGTTGGGAAAATGCCAGAGGCGTTGGGATCACATACATTAAAATCTCATGGAGTGAAGGTGGCAAGAATACACTTGCAAGACTGGCTAATTCTCTTGCTTCTTGGAGTGATTGATGTGATTTTGAACATTATAGAACCTTTTAATCGGTTTATTGGGCAAGGCATGATGACAAATTTAATGTACCCTTTAAAACCCAATTCCGTTCCTGTGTGGGCTGTTCCTGTATGTATCTTAATCCTACGTATCCTGTTAAATTCCAATACATAAAGAGCTAATTACAAGTGCAACGTGAACACGTTCTGTCATAACCTGTGTTTTCATTAGCTTTGGCTTGCTTTTGTATCCTGTAACAGATTCTTGCTGGAATTTTGCCATTAGCTATATTTTCTATGTACTATTACTACAGAAAGGATGTTTACGACTTGCATCATGCCATTTTGGGTACTTCTAGTCTCTTGGCTTTTGTACACTTTTGCAATTGTATTAGTACTTGGTTAACTATTGCATTATTCTACTTCAGGTATATTTTTTTCCCTTCTTATTACTGGAGTTATCACTGATGCTATCAAAGTTGCTGTTGGCAATCCGCGGCCCAATTTCTTTTGGCGGTGTTTTCCTGATGGAAAGGAGGTATATATGCGTTCAAATGTTGCTTAAGGCTTGTAGCTAGATCCTTATATTTTTATATATACTGCTGATTATAAGTGTTGTTTGATTCACAATCAACAGGCTTTTGATCCTGTTACTGGGAATGTTATTTGTCATGGAGATGCCAGTGTTATAAAGGAAGGTTACAAAAGTTTTCCAAGTGGGCATACTTCATGTAAGTAGTGAATATAACAGGTACTTTCAGATAGATGTGATCAAAGATCTCACTCAACATAGCTGAATATTTGCGATCTTGAACTTGTCATGTTTTATCAATTTGCCTCAACTTATAAATTGATCATTTTAATATGTCAACTTGCTAAAAACATGACTCATAAACACTCTTTAGCAAATTTATGTGTTTAAACAGTTTCATTTATATATATAGACACCTCAAATAGTATTAAAAGTATCAATAAATTCTATTTGTAACAAGTTGAGGTATCTAAATGGTCAGTTTATAAGTTGATGAGATAAACTGACAAAAAGTGCCAAATTCATAGGACAAATGATATATTAGGGCACAATGAATATTTGTAACAGTTCATGTTGCATTAATTTGTGCCCAATTTTATCATGTTTCAAGTTTTTCATGGCTCACTTGTACTAAGATCAAAATTTCCAATGTCTGCAGGGTCCTTTGCAGGTCTCACTTACCTTGCTTGGTATATGTCAGGAAAATTAAAAGTGTTTGATCGCAGGGGGCACATAGCAAAACTATGTATTATCCTTGCTCCAATACTAGGCGCTGCTCTTGTTGGCATTTCGCGAGTGGATGACTATTGGCATCATTGGATTGATGTTTTTGCTGGAGCTCTAATAGGTTTGTACCTCTAAAATAACTAGAAGTGTGTGATGCTTAAAAACACATTTTTATTCTCATTTACCTTGAAAGTTTCTTTTCATTTAGTGCAGGAACAGTTGTAGCTTCATTTTGTTACTTACAGTCTTTCCCCTATCCAAATGATGCAGAAGGTATACACCAGTCTTTTGTTAGTTTTTTTTTTTTTTTGAACAATGATTACATTTTGATCTGTGGAGGGGAAGGGGATTTGAGCCTCCACCTTACCAGGGAGTCTATCCCGTGACTGGAACTAGTCAACTCAAGACGGATAGCTCAAACCTGATTTTTTTCCCTAGGAATTACGCTCCTAAGATTTGAACTGATGACCTCTAAAGTCATGGGTTCAACCCTTACCACTTGAACCAAGTGGTAAGGGCTAGTCTTTTGTTAGTTTAATCATAAGAAACTTACTACAATTTCATTATGCGTTCAATATACCAATAACAAAAACTTGAAATAATAACTAGAGTTTGCCAGTGAGTTGAGTTCGTACTCCATAGTACTTGATTTGATAGGCCCATAAGTCTAATTGACTATGTGTATATTTACAATTTTATTAATTTATTTTAATATAACTACATAAATATCTTATAAAATCAAGTCAAGTTTGAACATTTCAAAATTTTATAATTTTATAAGTCAATAAAATTAATCAGGTTTAACTGAGTCAAGTTCAAGTAGTAAAATTATTCAATCAAGTCAAGTTCGGTTTTTCAAAAAGGAACTCAATCGAGCTAATTTTAGAGTTAAACTCAAATTTTACAATATTTTAACTCGACTCAACTCAATTACATGCCAATGCAACTTTTCCTTATCAATCAGGTGTCAGATTTTCTAGGTAAGCACTTGGAGATTTATTCCTCAATGCACCAAGCCAATATAGGAGAGTGAATTTATTATAATATTGTTTAGAGAAAAAAAGTCTTGGTTGATGCAGAAATTAGCATGGATGAGCCTTTTTATTTGCTAGTGTTTCATGGCATTTGCATTGACATATTGTAGGTTGGGCACCTCATGTCTTTTTTGAAACGCTGGCAGAGAGGAAAAAAGATCAAATTTCAAGTCAAAGATCTAATTCCATTCGATTGCGAGAGGTTGCAGATGTTGAAACTGCAATCATGTCAAAGGATGAAATGGAAACTTCTGCATCACACTCCTAGCAAGGTACAAGCCCAAGGCACAGAGTGCAAATGGAAAAGAGAGGAGACATTGGCTACACATAAACATTTAGAGGCTTATATACATTCATTTATTTATATCAGTTTATTTTTGTTATATTACAAATTATTTTAGCTGATTTATTCATTACAAATGATCATGAGCAATTCTTGTCTACATTTGTCCCCCACGAGTAGCTCAAGTGGTAAAAGGTGTAGACATCCAGTTTAAAGAGATCAGAGATCGAATCCCCCTATCTCCTCCTATGTGGTATTAAAAATTAACCACTTGATGTATGAAAAAAGAAAAAAAACTTGTCTACACTTGATAGTTAGATTTATAACACATAAATAGATGTTTTATTTTTATTAGTCAAACTTTTTACACCCCAAATATATTATAAATCTGACTGGCAGCGAATGTATTCGGAATGGATAAGGATCTCCTGGCAATCATAAATCATTGCAACAGTAACAGTAGTTTGCATTAAGACATTAATAAAGACCTGCTCAAGTGCTCTCTCAGTTAAATTAATCCAAAGACGCGTCAGTTGTTGCCATAAGGCTTGACTTTGATGAAATTTGAGTTGTCAGATAAGTAACTTCATCATATGTACTCTGTGGTTCAATCCTTTTACATCCAGCTAAGAAAACTCCAAGTAACTTTGAAGAGTGGTGAAGGCCAGCTAACCACAACTACCCAATAAAAGTAATTACCAAAAACCAAAAAAAATAAAAATAAATAAAACAGTTGGTTGTTAGCAGGAGGCTGATGGGGTGATATAAATTTTGCTACAGTATTAGATGACTTGGGGCGAGTCAAATTTAAAGCCAAAACTATCTTGGTTGTTGTTTTTTTTTTTTTTATAATGATGTTGCTACACAATAATTAATTAAAAAAATTTAATGATTTTGTATTTTAACCTTATACTTTTTTTTTTGGTAATTCATGAAACAGGAGAGTAAAAAAATAATTATACAGATCTCTCGACATATTATTTTTGTCGCTTATAGCAACATCTAATATTTCTTTATTTTTTTTACTACAAAATAGAAAGTATCATTATCGCATTACTTTCCAAGATAATAAATAACTATCAATATTGATGGATGGTAGTTAGAGGAAGTCGAACTCGAGATCTTCCACACTTTTTTCCAGTAATGAAAAACCCTTGTCTCATTTTCTATTCATTTACGAGTCAGAACCGACACAATTTTCATAAGTGAGAATACCAATTAGATCAACTCTAATGGGCCATCTGACTTTGTATTTTTACCTATATTTCCCTTTAACATCAACTCCCATTTACATGGGTTGCTTGCCGTGTTAATTAACTTTACTTGTCCAATTTAAAGCTAACCCACCTACTCTTTTCCTGTAACATTGCACTGGATCCTCATCTTTTTGTCATAGGATCACCATGTGACTGTGCGAGTCATTTTCTAGTCAAGTAGCCTTGTAACTTGTGTATATATATGTATACTAATGCAAAAAAAATTTTCCTTGTTTACATAACCAAATATGGAGATAGTTAGCAATACACTATTTTGTGCAAGCAGCATAAAGAGGTGTAGGAAAAGAAGACAGTATCAGAAGCTAACATTGGAGGAGAAGAACACTGAAGTAACAGCAGCTTGGACATGGAAGATAAGAGCAGTGAAGCCATCCAAAATCATCAAACCTCCTGGGAAGATCATGACAAGTGCCAGAGATGGTTACGTTCGGATGATGCTTTGTTTTGCAGGGCATTTATCGCAGTTGAATACTGGTAATGTGTTCCTGTTTAAGAAGTTTTCTCAATATTCATTTTTGCAAGAGGCAAGTCTCTGATGAAATCAAGCTTGCCAATGTTGGTTCTATTCTTAAAACAAGGAGCAAATGGGACCAATCGAGTGATGTGCTTAATTAGTGTACTGTTGTTGATTCTAATGTTTAATGTTGTATGGTCAGTGTTAGATCAAGACATGTGGAGTGGGGGTGTCCATCATAGCCCAATCCCATATCAAAGTAGTTTATATTAGAGTTATCATGTAACCAATGCTTGGCCCATGTAATAAAATTTTAGATAAGTAGAAAATTTGCAGGCACTTTCCTAATCTTAACATGGCTTCGTTCTTCTCTCAAAAAAATAAAATAAAATCCATGGCTTCGTTCAAAAAATAAAAGAAATAAATGTATAAATGGAAATGGTATATGAATTATTTGATTTTTGTTATTTATTTTAATTTTTTTTTAACAATGTTATTTCAGGGTTTGACTTATTTTTTACAATTAAGTGTTTGAATTGATAAAAAATTTTTAAAAAATTATCTTTAGTAAGTTTTATAGGTTAAAATATTTATATATCTTGAAAATTTTTATTTCTTACTTAAAATATTAAATTGACCTAAATGTAATCCAATTGACAAAAATTTTTGAATATTGCAAATCTGTCCGAAATTTTTTGAATACTACAACTCAAACCAAATCAATCGGTTCAGTTTGATTTTTGGTTAATCGAAATCTGAAAAATTTTAAAAAAAAAAAAAATTTTGAAGGTTTGAACCTAAGATTTCATAGACCAAAAATAAATACACTTTCCACCAAATTAAATGTATTTTAATTTTATAAAATGTCTCAATATATAAATATTAAAAAACTTCAGTTAGTTTAGTTGATTCAGTTTTAATAGAAAATTTTGATTATATAAATCTGCAAACCAAACTAAACCGAAACTGTTAGCTTTCGATTCGCTTTTTGGCATCCGTTCGTTTATGTTCACCCCTAGCTAAACTTCCTTTTATATTAGATTTTATTTTTAATTTTATTAATTATTTATTTCTTTCACTCATATATATATATACTAAATATTTTAAATTAAAATAAATAATAAATAAAAATTTTACCATTATTATTTAAAAATAAAAATAAAAATACTTAATTTCTTTTTAAATTTATTCGAAAAGTGAAAAGAAAAATGCAATTTACTTAAATTACATAAAATAAAAATTTATTATTATAATTAAAAAATAAAATAACTTTTCAATAATTAAAAAAATTATTTAATTAAAATCATGAAATAAAAATTAAGTTTGACCATTAAAATTAATAAAATAAATGTAAAAAGAAAATAATATTCAATTTTTCCAGTTTAATTTGATAAATTAAAAAAAATTATTTCTAATAATTTTCAAAAAATTATTAGAAATTAAAAAGAAAAGAAGTCTAATATAAAGGAAGGGCGTTTAAATCAATTAACTGTTTAAAATAAGATATATATAAGCATTTTTAACCTATAAAACTTGATGTATTCTGGGGTTACTTTGATTTATATAAAGTAAAATGTACTTTGTTAATAACCACCATTGGATGAGAAAATACACTTTCATCCAATGATGAATAAAACAAAGTAAAACCAAAGTAAGTAAAAATCCAAGTAACCATAAAATTTCCCATAAAACTTGTTAGAGATACAATTTTAATACTTAATTATAAAAAAAAAATTTAAATACCAAAATAGTAAAAATAAAAATGTTTATGTCTTACTTTAAATATTAGCCGAACTGACAAAAATTTTTTGAATATTGCAAACCTGTTTGAAATTTTTTGAATACTGCAACTTAAACCAAACCGATGATTGGTTTGGTTTGATTTTTGGTTAATCGAAATCTGAAAAATTTAAAAAAAAAATAATTGACGATTTGAACCGAAGATCTCATGGACCAAAAATAAATACACTTTCCACCAAATCCAATGTATTTTTATAAAATGTTTCAAAATATATATATATTAAAAAATTTTGGTTAGTTCAGTTGATTCAGTTTTAATAGAAAATTTTGATTATATACTTATCGGAAAAAGTATAAATTTGATGTCTGAACTTTTGTGGTTTTTTATTTGAGTGTATGAACTATTTTTTTTTTTCTATTTGAGTATCTGAACTTTGAAAAAACATATCAATAAGGTATATATGTCCTATTTTAAGCTGACTGTGTGCTTAGTCAGCTCGAACGGGATCCACTTTTTTCCAGCTCACATGCTATTTTTTTCAGCTCATCCCTATTTGAGTGTCTGAACTTTGAAAAAACATATCAATCAGGTGTATCTGGTTTATTTTAAGCTGACTGTGTGCTTAGTCAGCTCAAACGGAGTTCACTTTTTTCCAGCTCACATGCCATTTTTTTCAGTTCATCCTCCACTATTGTCCACTTAAAAAATGGTAAAGATAGCTGGAAAAAAATGGACTCCATTTGAGCTGATTAAGCATTCAGTCAGTTAAAAATAGGCCAGATACACCTGATTGATATGTTTTTTCAAAGTTCAGACACTCAAATAGAAAAGAAAAATAGTTCAGACACTCAAATAAAAAAACTATAAAAGTTTAAACACCAAATTTGTAATTTTTCCTTAATAAATCTGTAAACCAAACTGAACCGAAACTGTTAGCTTTCGATTCATGTTCGTTTATGTTCACACCTACCTACGTTCGTTTATGTTCACCCCTACCTAAACATCCTTTTATATTAGATTTTGTTCTTAATTTTATTAATTATTTTTTTCATTCACTCATATATATATATATATATATATATATATATAGTTTTTTCAAAGATAAGTATACTAAATATTGTTAAATTAAAATAAATACTAAATAAAAATTGAACCATTATTATTAAAAAATAAAAATATTTAATTTTTTTTCTAATTTATTTGAAAAGTGAAAAGAAAAATGCAATTTAATTAAAATTACATAAAAATAAAATTTACTTATTATAATTAAAAAAATAACTTTTCAATAAATAAAAAATATATTTAATTAAAATCATGAAATAAAAATTAAATTTGACCATTAAAATTAATAAAATAAATGTAAAAAGAAAATAGTATTTAATTTTTCTAGTTTAATTTGAAAAATTAAAAAATTTTATTTCTAATAATTTTCAAAAAGTAATTAGAAATTAAAAAGAAAAGAAGTCTAACATAAAGGAAGAGCATTTAAATCAATTAACTGTTTATATATATATATATATAAACATTTTTAACTTATAAAATTTGTTAGAGATACCATTTTAAAAATTTTAATACTTAATTGTAAAAAAATTCAAATACCAAAATAATAAAAATTATAATTTTAAATACCATTTATGCATTTATCAAAAGAAAGCTTCACTGCTCTTTTATTTTTAATTTAGTTAATTTTTTATTGCAATGATGATTGCGTATTTATTTTTAGGAAAATTTTAGGGTTATTTTAAATACCTTATTTTTAAAATATATATCTCAATACGTAAATAAAATAAAAAAAATCTAATAATAAATATTAACGTACAATTTTATTTATATAGCAATGGTTTTTTTAATAATCTTAAGTTAAATAAAAAATAGGATGAATAAATATTTGCCCCTGTAATTTGTCATATTATACTACTTGGTTTCTGACATTTAAAATTTATATTATCTCTCTCTTTTATTTTGCAAAATTATACCATTTACCCCTTTCGTCAAATTTTCTGTCACAATTATCATTAATTGACATGACAATTATCAAGTAAATGCTATTTATCCCCCTCTATTGGAATATATTTTACTGTTTGCCCCCACTAAATATATTATATTATTTGCCCTCATATTTAGAACTTATATTTTTTTATCATTAATGATAATTATATCATTTACATAAAGATGTAAAATGCTTAATTTTAATTTTATATAATTAAAATATTAATTTAATACCAATTAATTAGAATTAGTTTTAAAATATCTCCACTTAAAATATTTATGTTGCATTAAATTTAATCAAATCAAATCTCTTTTTAATTTTGATTCCTTATTTAAATTGTTAGTTTCAATTGTTGGATATACAAATTAAATTTTTTAAAATTATTAATTTTATTCATAAATATAATTTATTTACTAAATAATCTAAACTCACAATTCAAATAAAAATCATATTTTATATTTTAAAGAGACTTTACTTGGTTTATTTTTTATGCAATATAAATATTTTAAGTTGATATTTAAGTAATGACATTTTAAGACTGGAAGTAATTGAATATTATTTGATTAAACTTTTGAATTAAAAATAAATTTTTCTATTTTACTTTTTATTAAAATATTTTTAATAAAATTATCATTTATATAGTCAATAAATTATAATTTAATTTAACATAAATTTTGTTAAAAAATTAGTTTAATGATGAAAATATATTTGTAAATTTTAGGGAGCAAATAATATAATATATTCAAATAGAGGGAGCAAATAATATAATATATTCAAATACATGAGCAAATAGTATTTACTTGATAATTGTCATGTCAGTTAATAGTAATTATGGCGGAAAATTTGATGGAACGAATAAATAGTGTAATTTTACAAAATAGAAGGAGGATAAAATAAATTTTTAGTGTTAGAGACCAAGTAAGTAATATAATATAGCAAACCACATGAGATAAATAGTAATTCACCCTAAAAAAATGGTAAAAAATTATTATAAAATTACAAGTAATGAAAATTTCATTACTTGTTTTTAATCATAGTCACATTAAATTAAATGGCAATTGTTAAGTTAATCGATAAAAATTAGGGCCTGTTTGGTTTAACTGTTTATAGCAGCTGATAGTTGTTAACTGATAAATATAAATTGTTTGGTAAAATTTTGTTGGTAACACAATTAAGGGTTATAATGTATTTGTAAATATAATTTCATATATTTCTTATAGTATTTTTTAGTTATGTAAATTATTTAAAAATAATACATAGTAATAACTATAATTTATTGTATTTGATTTATATGTTGTTAAAATAATTAATAGGAATTATTTAAAAAGGAATTTTAAGATATAAATATTATTGTATAATTTTTTTAAAAAATAATTATAGGTATAAATATTATAATTATTTAATTGTTAATTATAATTGAATGATCAAAAAAAAAATTGTTAATTATAATTTAAGATAATATTTATTTGATTATGAACGGTAAAAAATTAATTACATACATTTAATTTAAATGAAATTATTTATTTTTAGTTATTTTTAATAAAGGTAAAACAGTCTAAATAAAAAAACACAAATAAGCTATTAGTTGGTGGGAAAAATCTTAAAAATAGAGTTTATCGAATTTGTAACTATTTTGAATAAAAATAGCTAGCAGTTGCTGGTTTTGGAGTTTTACCAAATATTTGAATTATAACTGATTGAAAAAAAAAAAATTTTATCAGCTATTTCAATAAGCTAAAACGCCTCTTAGCAAATCTGTTGAATTTTGTTTATTACTTTAGTAATATCGGTTATATATATATATATATATATATATATTGTTTATTAGTAGTTGTAACCTCTTTAAGAGCATCTAACCACACAATATAGTGAAAAAAAAATATATATGAAATCTTTGTTAAAAAAAATAGCGAAGACATTATGTTAGGTCAGAAAAAGCTAAAATATATTTTTTGTTGCTAAAAAAAATATATTTTTTTAGGGGAAAAATGAAGAGACTGACCTTGCACCAAAAAAGTTACACGAAAATTTCATGATATATACTTGAGAGATAAGCAAGCAATATATGAAAACGTGTCTACATCAAGCAATGAAAATCCACACGGTTTTTTTTTTTTTTTTTTTAACAACTACATTTATATGGGTTGGAGGGGAAGGGGATTATAACTGCCAATTTTTAGATATACCTAGCCCCATGGGCATGTGACTTAACTACCAAGCCGAAGAGGGGCCGGCAAGTCCGCACGGTTTTCTAGCTTGAAACAGAAGCATAGATAACAATCCAAAGAAGAAAAAAAAAA
>CATIWK010612016.1:0-10200 GCA_949634005.1 Mallotus japonicus | reverse complement strand
TTTATTTTATATTTCTTTTTTATTTCCCTCCTTCTTTTCTTTTTATTTTATTTTATTTTTTGTTTTTATTATTTTTGGTTGGTTTTAGGTTGTTTTTCTGGTTGTTTGTGGTTATTTTTTTATTTACTTTTTTCTTAATCTTTTTATCTGTATAGCTTTTTTGATTGTTTTGTGGTAGTTTTTATGTTAGTTTGACTGTTATTTTTGGTTTTTTGTTGCCTCGGCTTTATGTTTTATGAGATTATCTTGTAATTGTTGTTTTTCTTGTTGTTTCAGGTTATATTCACGGTTTTTTTATGGTTTTTTTTTTTTATCAAAACAAGCATAAAAAATAACCATGAATAACTAGAAAATCACTACAAAACAAGCTCAAAAACTAAAAATGAACCAATAAAAAAAAAACTAAAAACAACAACAAAAATCTACAAAAAACTGGTTGTTTCATTAACTAACAAAAACATAAAAATCCAACAAATGAGGTTGATCTTCGTAAAAGTGATGATTTAATGAAGGTCCTGATGTTGTTTTCTTAATGGAATCTCATTTGTATAATTTTGAAGTTAAAATACTTCAATGGTGTCTTCTAGATTATTTTTATTTTGTTGTTGATCCTGTAGCTAGAGTTGGTAGTCTCATCTTGTTATGGTGCAAACCTATAAAAGCTACATATCCTTAATTTTTCCTTGCATCATTTAAGTTTCCAATTTTAAGCCTTGATACTTCTTGTTTATGGACATGCATTGGTATATATGGTTGGCCAGAAGCTAACCTTAAATAAAAAAAATGGGAGCTCAGTACTTGTCTTTGTAGTGACCCACATACTCCTTTTTTGGTGCTTGGGGATTTTAATGAAATCTTGTACTCTTACAAGAAGATTGGTGGGTGGTTTCTAGATTCCCGTAGCATGGCAAAGTTCATAGATGTTATTGATCAGTGTGAACTTTATGACCTTGGTTTTCATAGTGTTAGTTATACCTAGGATAATGGTCGAGGTGAACAAGAATATCGAAGAGTGTTTGGATCAATTTCTATCTTCCTCTAATTAGTAAACCCTCTTTCCTATTGCATAAATAATTCATTTGTTGAGGATTTCATTTAATCATCTCTTTGTTCTTTTTGTCTATGAATGGTGTAGTGGTTGTTCGGGATAAACCTCGTTGCCCAATCAGATTTGAGGAATTATGGGTTCAAGAGCCAGCCTATGAAGAAATTATTTTCTCTGTTTGGTTAGATAATGGTGATGATAGGCCTTCTTCTCAGCTTCAAGATAAGTTGGT
Organism: Mallotus japonicus; assembly: GCA_949634005.1. Taxonomy (NCBI): domain Eukaryota; kingdom Viridiplantae; phylum Streptophyta; class Magnoliopsida; order Malpighiales; family Euphorbiaceae; genus Mallotus; species Mallotus japonicus. Next base: position 8,923 of record CATIWK010612016.1, on the reverse strand, counting down.
CGATTGTTTAATGTTTTTATGCTATTTGCATCATAGAGAATTTGGGAAAAAAGATAAAGCTATGTGGGTTACTTATGATGAACTTAAAAATTTTGAGCTTTCCACTAATGGTAATTATAATAATGTGAAATGGTATTCTTTGCAACTTAAAGTTGAGGACTTACTTGATAAGCAAGAGTGTTATTGGCACTAAAGATCTCGAGTGTTATGGTTAGAGGCGGAGGATCGTAATACAAAGTTCTTCCATAAGAAAGCTTTAGAGTGCCATATTCTATCCTTCAATTGTAGGATCATAATGGAATTGGAAGTTTGGAAAATCTTAAATTACTAATGTTGTGCTTGAATATTTTGAAGATCTTTTCTCTACCTTTTGGCCTTCTAATGCTGCGGAGGTCTTCGATGCTATTAATTCTTCACTCTCTGATGATCTTATTGCCTCCCTTGATGCTCCTTTTAATTTTGATGAAGTGTTGGTAGCCTTAAAACAAATGCACCCTTCAAAGGCTCTAGGTCCAAATGGTATGTTGGCTATTTTTTTCCAGAAATATTGGCATATTATGGGCAGTGATGTGACTTCTCTAGTTTTGAGTTCCCTTGATTTAGATAACATGCTATCAAACTTGAATCACACTTTTCTTCTAATTCCTAATTTTTCTTTATCTTCTTTAAAATCTTAATTAGCCCTATTTTCAACTAGGTTTTTCGATTGAGGTGCTGACTTTAAGATTGATTTTTATAACTTTTAATTATATATATATACACACACACACACACACACACGTGCACTCAAAGAATCAATAAAGCTCATAGTTTAAGACTTTCAATTTCATATTTATCTCTTGTTTAGATTACAACAATACAATGAGACTTCCAGTTTCATATTTATCTCTCTTTTAGGTTACAACAATAGTAGCAGTTTTGCTATTATTCAAATTCACTCACAACAACAGAGTTATGTTGTTGTTCACGTTCCAAATCAGTCTGTAGAAAATCTGACCTTTTATAACAGCATGAGAAACATATTTCTCCATTGTTATTCATCAATCTTTTACACTGACACCAGAAAACAAATCAACTCCAAACTACTGCAATTTATTTTAGATTTCAATAGTGGTATCAAAGCAGATTTTGTTATACACAAATTTGACTTAGACCACATAAAATCCAACAAATGGTATCAGAGTCTTTGTCCTTTGGGTTATGAGTTTGAATTTTTTTTTATCATGACGAAGAAAAGAAAGAAAAATTTCAGGTTTGTGTTGTTGTATTTTGAATTTTTTCTATATATTGGACATAGCTCTTTGTGTTAAAATATTTTAACTTTTTGTCTAGTTCAATTTTAGATCATTTAGAGCAAGTTTATCAAATGTTTTGAGAATTTCTTTAATAAATCAATGTAAAACTTTCAAATTTTCCAAGAAATTTCATATTTTAGTTCAAAATACAAAATTGACGCAACGAGCGAGCGTGCAAATAAACAAGGCTAGTACACAACTAAGCCTTAAAGGAAAACAAAAAAGTTTCAACACAAAAACTTAAGAAAAAAATGAGAGGAAATTCTTGTATTATTCAATAGTTGATATATGAGAGAACAAATCACCTATTTTATAGAGTGGCACAACCCATTAACCCTAGTTTTAATGGGAAAAAAAATAAAATTATAGGTAAGATAGGAAAGTTAAATCCTAGCCAAGTTAGAAGAATAAAAAAGAAAAAAAATAAAATCCTAATTAAATATAAAATTCTTCCCTTAGTAAATTTAAATAAAATAGAAAAACTAAATAATAATAATAATGATGATGATGATGATTATAATGACAACAACAACAACAACAACAACATAACCCATATAACTCCTTACGTCATTCTCCTCCACTTGAAAAAAAGTCGTTCTTAAGCTTATACCTGAAAATTGAAGTCTTCCATGCCAAACAAATAAATATTTTGAATATCTTTATGCCTTCATGAAATAACTAGAGATAAACCCTTTAATTGAAAATTTTGTTGCACCAATGATTTGTATAATAGGATTAATAACAACGCAATCAAATTTTGTAACCCCAATGAAATCAACATGCTCAAACTCATCCAAAAAAATTTGAAAAGTTTGAACCATTAATTCACCAATAACTTCTCGATCTATAAAAATCTCCAAATCACTTTTAAGATCTTCAATCTCACCATCATTCTCTTCTTCCTCAATCTCAATATTAGGTTTTTTTTTTTTTTTCAATTTCTTGAGTCATAAATATTACTTCTTTTTCTTCTATTTTTTATTCTTTACTTCTATTAAAATTTTCAAGAAAGAATAAGAGCATGCTGAACCAGGTTAAGAAACCAGACTAAAGAACTTTGCATTTCAATTCCAATTTCAAGGAGGAGCTGTTGGAATCTAAGATTGCAATTGAAAACAAAGTTACCTCCATTTTGCTATAAGAATAGTATTTGGACGGAAGATAAAAAAAAAAAAAAAATTGAGGCAAAAAATTTATGGAGGGAGCTGAATTATTTTAAATTTTTTATATTTAAGTATTAGATTTAGATTTCAGCTTTTGGAGCAAAAAGACTTGGCTGAAATTAGTTTAGGAACTGTTTAAGATTTGATTTTTGAAGCTTTTTGTTATTATATATGCATGTAATAATCAAGAAATCAATGAAGCTCATACTTTGAGACTTCCAGTTTTAAATTTTATCTCTCTTTTATGATGCAACAATAGCAGTAGTTTTGCTATTGTTCAAGTTCACTTACAACAGTAGAACTCTGTTATTGTTCCAAATCAATCCATCGAACTTTACATAACAACATGAGAAGTAGATTTCTCTGTCATTGTTCCTCCATCTTTTACACTTTCTATAGCAAAACACAAGTCAGCTCCTACCCAATCCAATTTTTTCAAATTACAATATGTTAGTAACTAAAAACACATAAGTGGTGCGATTTTTGTTTTATTTTAAGTAATATGAAGTGATAGGCCATCTCAGTAAACAGAGGCAAGGAAAACCAAGAGCGAGGAGCAATGGTGGCTCTTAGGCTATGTTTGGAATAAAGGAAAATGAGGAGGGAAGGAAAATAAAGGAGTAAAATGAGGGAAGAAAATCACTTTTTCATGTTTGGATAAAGAAGAAAAAATGAAGAGGAAAGAAAATATGTACTTATTTTCCGTTCAAAATTGTCTCTCCAAAATGGAGAGAAAGTCGAGAAAAAGTGTAAAAAATAAAAAATAAAAAAATAAAAACTAAATATAATTCAAATTTTAGAGTAAAAAGATTAAAATAAGAATTTAAAAGCCATCTATTTTCTTTCCTCTTCATTTAAAAAAAGTATATCGGATAGTTTTAATGGAACTTAAATCAAATGTTAAAGGATTTTAAGAGATAAAATGAATTCTAAGTACTATAGTGGAATGAGGTTATAAAACTGGGTATCGTGAATGTAAACAATCCATTCTTTATAAAAAAAAAAATGCCATAAAAAAAAGAAAGAATCCTAAATTTATAAGCACTCAAATTCCTGAACTATTAGCTAATGTGAGATTTGTACAATCACATATAATCTAAGCCATGTAATTTAGGTTTCATTTAGTTTAAATTTAAATTTTAAAATCACTAATAATTAAAACTACAAATTTTACAAATTAAAATAATAATAAATAAAATATGAAGGGTACAACATATAGATAATTAATGACTCGTGACATGAATATCAAAAGAATTTATTTTAAGACTTTGTGATTATAGTTGTTTTAATTATTTATTAGTGTAAAAAAGTAAAAAATTAAGAAAAATGCCACGTGATAAAATTTGTCCTAGGTGGTAAAGTCTGTATTCTTACTTAAATATAAAATTGACAACAAAATTCAAAAATACCATATAAAAAAAATTTAATTTTAGGTTTAATAGGCATGATATTATTTATAATATATTTATTTTAATTAAAAAAATATTACTTTCAAAATATATTATATTAAATAAAGATTTTCAAAAATTAAAATCAATTAATCTTTAAACTTAATGAAAAAACTGAATAACATATATTCACTAAAAACTAAAACAAATTGAGCAGTTATATAAAAAGTTTATTATACTTAATGTATTAATTGAAAGATGTGACTAGACTAATTCATATTTATAAATTACAAAAATTTGAAGATAATGTAAAATTAAAAAAATTCATGAATTATTTTCAAATAAAAAATCTTTCAAGCTGATATAATAGAAAATTAAGTAAATAAATTATTTAAATAATATAATTTTGTTTTTAGTATTTTTATATTTAATAACACATATATCTATGTTGACTATTTTTCAATATAATTATTTTAATATAATCTTTAAAAATGGTGTGAATTTAATATTTCTAATTATCAAAACAAAATTTATTTATTATTAGTGCATTTGAATATATTTATAAAATATTGTGTATAAATTTTTTTAAAGAAAAAACTAATTATTTTTTACAATTATTAATAACATTTACACATTAGAAGTTTATTTTCAACTATCAAGATATATATTTTAAAAAAATAACACGAACATAAAATATATATATATATATTGATATTATTTAAGTTACTGTAAATTTTTTTCAGAATATAAAATAATAATTGTTTATTATATTTATTACATAAGATAAGATAAGATACTACTGTTACAATTCTAAAATATAAAACACTAAAAATGTGGAATTGAATCTGTGCTAATGCATGAACTATTTTTAGACATTTTTAGAGCAATTTCATATGTAACAGGAGTAGGAGTTCCATTGTAATGTCTTTACTTTTCCTAAATGTTGTGGTGATACATCTTATATTCTTGAAAAAACTCATAATTAGTTTGCCATAATTTACTTGAGATTTGTGAAATTGAATTTCATCAAACATGAAATTTTGATCTACTTGCAAAAGTAAAACGCTTAGCTTCCTTGGTCAATATATTTCCATTAAAAATAATTTCTTATACTTGATTTTTGATATGAACTACATGATCATTGATGCTATTAGTATTAGCCATCTTCATATTTTCTAGCACATTCATTAAATCGGTCATATGAGTACACTGTGCAATATGAGCACATTGTGCAACAGTGTATATTTTTATCGGAGTTTTAATTGAACATACCAATACTATTGTTATATTTTATATATAAAAAAAAAGTAGGTTTTTATTGTGCATGACACTCTATATATAAACATTAGAGATAAGCATATATGTATATTAAAATTTTTTTTGAGGATACCTACTATTTTGTTATTTTTTTAATTTTTTATTTTTATGACACGTTATTTTGTTTTGTTGAGTAATACAATATTTAGATGACTAAGTTATTATTTTATTTTTTTTATAACTATTTAACGACATCTATTAAATTTGATTTATTTTTTATACTCAAAATTATTTTAATTTTATTTTTTAGAAAGAAACAATTATTTACATATTAATATTATTACATGATTTTTTTGATATTTGGTTTTAAATAAATTATGCCTTAAATTTAGTTTTTCTTTATTTCTACTATTCTTTATTTTATATATATATGATAAAATTAATTAATTTTGGATCAAATATAAATTAAACATTAAATTTTTGAACAGACCTACACTCGTCCATCAGCTCCTCATGGCTACGATGGTCATGTTGCTCAACCCACTTGGATTTCGGACACTGGAGCAACCAACCATATCACACCGGATCTCTCTACCTTACATATCACTGATGAATAAAAAGTTGTGATCATCTTCATGTTGGCAATGGACAAGGTCTTCAAATTGCAAATATTGGTAACACTTCTATACCTTTAGCTGGTGGTAAGCTTGTTATGAAATCAGTTCTTCATGTTCCTAAAATTGTTAAACATTTGTTGTCTGTTTAAAAATTCACTTCTGATAATAATGTCTTCTTTGAATTTCACCCCACTTATTTTCTTGTCAAGGATCGATTCACCAAGAAAATGCTCCTCCACGGGCTCAATGAGAATGGTCTATATTGCCTACATCCTTTGATGAAGTCTGCTTATTTTTTTGAGGCTCCAACCCTTCAACAGTGGCATGACCGTCTTGGCCATCAAAATATATGCACTGTCTCTACTATTGTCAAAAATTTTCATTTCCTTGTTCTAGTTTTAGTTCTCAACCGTGTTCCTCTTGTCACTTGGGCAAGATGGCAAGATTACCATTGGCTAGTGTTAAGCATAAAATTACTGCTCCTTTTGATATCATTTTCTCATATGTTTGGGGCCCTGCTCCAATTCTTTCTAGTCTTGGTCATCGTTATGTAGTTTTGTTCATTGATGATTTTACCCGATTCACTTGGGTTTATTTTTTGAAAAATAAAAGTGATGTCTATTCATGCTTTCTTAATTTTCAGTCCCTTGTTGATAGACAATTTAATACAAAAATTAAAGTTTTCCATTCAGACTGGGGTGATGAATATCAAAAGCTCAATAAACTTTTTCAATCAATTGGCATTATTCATAGGATTGCTTGTTCTTATACATATGAAAAAAATGACATCTCTAAAAGAAGAATTCGTCATTTGGTTAATACAAGTTTAACTCTCTTGGTTTATGGTAATGTTCCTCTTAAATATTTGAATTATGCCTTTTCTATGAGTATTTTGTCCATTAATCAAACTCCAAGTCCAATTTTAAATAATAGATCACACTTTCAGGCTCTTTTTAACAAAGATCCTAATTATTTAGAAATAAATCCATTTGGGTGTGTCATTTTTCCTTTCATCCGCCCCTATAATAGACATAAATTTGCTTTTCGCTCCCTTCCTTATGTTTATCTTAGTCAAAGTCCCACTCATTGTGCATATAATTGTCTAGACTTAAACATGACGTGTATATTTAGCTCGGCATGCTAAAATTAATCCATTGCTTTTTCCATATAAATCAAGTACAGCTCCTATTTTATCTCCGCCAACAACTTCCTCCTGGATTCATGTTACAAGTCATTCTTCTCATTGGGAATTTGGAGCTCCTCCAGGTGTGATCTTTGACTCTAATTCAAATTCTTCTTCTTTATCCTTATCTGCAGCTACCCAATCTTCTCCAACTTCTCCAACCTCTCCCACTAATTCAAATTCTAACTCTCCCTCCTCTACTACCTCACCTGTATCTTCACCATCTTTATCCTCTCATTAGCACCAACCGCCCACTTCATGTTCAGCTCAAAATTTAAACCTGATTGTTGACTTAACTCCCTACAACAATCCAACTCTAACAAACATGAATAACTCATCTTTACCCCTTAACCACACCGAACTAGATCAACCTCCACCTGCTGCCCCTCAATGCACTCATTCCATGCACCTACACCCTACTACCCTACAAAAATGCCAAGCTCACCTTTTCCACCACCCTAACAACAACATCATTTTTAACAAAGGAACCACTACTTATAATCAAGGTAAATCCTATACTAAATGGAGGGATGCTATGTCTAAAGAAGTTGATGCTCTTTTAACCAACAAGACTTGGACTTTAGTGCCTCATCCTTCTCACAAAAATATTGTTGGCAATAAGTGGCTATTTCACATTAAACGGAAAGCTGATGGAAGTATTGAACGCTACAAAGCAAGGCTTGTAGCCAAATGCTATATGCAAGAGCATGGTTTCTATTACTTGGAAACATTCATTCCAATGATCAAATATACTACTATCCGGACAATTTTATCATTAGCTACTGTGTCAGGTTGGTGTATTCGGCAATTGGACATTTTTAATGCCTTTCTTCATGGCACCCTGGAGGATGAAATCTATATGGAACAGCCACCTGGCTTCATCAATTCCACCTTTCCTAATCATGTTTGTCATCTACATCATTCCTTGTACAAATTAAAGTAAGCACCCCGTGCATGGTTTCATCGGCTCTCTGATTTTCTCATTCAATTGGGTTTTCAAATCTCAAAGGCCGATACCTCCTTATTCATATGGAAGAATGGTACCTCTAAGCTTTTTGTTTTAATTTATATAGATGATATATTGGTTGCTGGCACTTCTTCTTCTCTTGTTGACTGGTTCAGGTCTCAAATTCAGTCTACTTTTCCTATTCGTGACTTGGGTAAACTTAATTTTTTCTTGGGCACAGAAATTCTACATTTATCCGATGGCCTTCTTCTCTCTCAAGCCAAATATATTTCGGATCTTTTCATAAAATTCAGATGGAAGACTGCAAATCTTGTCATACACCCATGGCTATCTCTTTGCCATTGACAAAGACTTCGGGTACTTTGTTTTAACATGGGGATCTTTATCGCCAACTCATTGGTGGTTTACAGTATGTCACTATCACCCATCCTGATATTGCTTTTAGTGTTAATAAGCTTTATTAGTATATGCATTCTGCTGCTACCATTCACTGGTAAGCTTTAAAACGCATTCTTCGCTACTTGTAACATACAAAGCATTATGGTCTCTTCTTCTCCAAACACTGTTCCTTTACTATTCAATATTTTTCGGACAGTGATTAGGGTGGTTGTCCTGATGATCGACAATCCCCTAATGGCTATGTAGTTTGTATGGGCACTAATTTAATATCTTGGATTGCTAAAAATCAACCCGCCACTAGATCATCAACAAAGAGTGAATATAAGTACTTCTATGGCTAATGCTACAGCTGAGATTATGTGGCTGCATTCTTTGCTCACTGAATTAGGATGTTTATCTTCTACTCCTGCTACTTTATAGTGTGACAATATAGGTGCCATTTACCTCAATGCTGATCCTGTGTTCCATGCTCGTATCAAGCACATAGAATTGGATTATCACTTTGTAAGAGAGCAAATTCAGTAAGGCAAAATCACTGTTAAATTCATTTCTAGTGAAGATCAATTATAGCCGACATCCTTACCAAACCCCTTAGGCATGCTTCATTTGACAAACACCGAAGCAAAATTCGGCTTCTCCACCATCTGCCATTAG
>CATIWK010611846.1:0-11445 GCA_949634005.1 Mallotus japonicus | reverse complement strand
ATTTATTTATTTTCTTTTTTGGGTCTGATCGACATTTATAAATTGATTAATTAATAATCTTTATGGGTTTCCATAAGAATTCTTTTAACATTTATAAATTGTCATCGAAGAATGATTAATACACCATAATTTTTTCAAAATACAACTCACCATCTTTTATAAACTCTATTAGGCCGTAAAATGTGGATTGAGGATGTCACTTTCACACGACCCGCAAATAACGGGAGCAATAGTCAAAGTCAGTGATTGAAGCTGCAAATGAAGCCGAAGAATAACAGCATAATTTCAATTGATATTGATCAGATCTGATTGAAAATAAAATAGTCATATCTACACAACAACAATGATAAAGACCCAAATCTGAAGCTGATCAAATAAATGAGTAACCCTTCAGGGCAGCAAGGGGCTGTCTCAGAGACAAAATGCTAAAAAAAATTAACGGATAAAAAATAAGACCAAAAGTGTTATATAATGTCCACAAGTTTTTTACAAGCACGTGGCAGACTTGAATTCCTCTATAAAAAGCTACTATAAAAGTGGAATCTAACTGACACTGTGTAAAATCCTTTTCCCTCGATTGTACATCAAACCTCTTTTAACTATCTTTTAAGGAACAAAAAAAAAAGGAAAAGAAATCATCAAAATGTAACGGTTAGAATATGTTGTATATTTGCATACTTGTTAGTTCAGCTGCCCATTTGCTGCATCCTTAGTTTCCTGAAACGTGAACGTCTGGTTAGATGTATAGCTTATGTTTAATTCTGCAAATGGAAGGTGTTAGTGGGGTGTTGGAAAATCTTTACCTCAACTTCCTGGAGAAGCATTTCAAGGTCAATTGTTATCTCAAAGAAGGATGGCCGGTTGGCAGGAATTGTTTCCCAACATCTCTGCATCAAATCCAATAGCTTTGGGTGTGCATCTTGTGGAAGATCTGGGCGCAGTCCCTGAAAAATGGATTACATGACAACTGTAAAGGACGCTTTAAATATGCAAATACCAAGTTAAAAAATTTGATCCAGAAACCATAGCTATTTGACAAACATGTGCAATCATGGAAATATTTCGTGCAACTTTAGCTACGGCAACAAATTTGTTATCCAAAGAAAAGGTTTTCAACTTCAAATGCAAATGCAACCATAAAATGTTATATAGAGGGGAAAAAATAATATTTTCATTCTGTACATTAAAGCCATTTAAGTTTTGCTATTAGATGATATATGTTATGATGAGTATTAGTTTATAGAAGTCTAACCTGTCTCACACCCAGGGCAGCTTGTAGTGGGGTCAAGGTATCATATGGCACCTGCAACACCAGTATAACTGCTAAGAGAGAATTACCCTTTACACAGTAAAATTCACCCTAAAATTGAATCCTTCGTAGAAGAACAACTGAATATATCTGCTTGGCTGTTACCTTGGCTGTTACCAGTTCCCACAGAACAATAGCAAAACTGAATATATCCGCTTTTTGATCATATGGTTGATGGTTTATAACCTTGCAATGGACAAAACATGTCAAGATTTAAATGGGATGCAAATGAAAAGAGAGAGAAGCACAATAAGATAAAATATCAGCAGGGATATATGATCTTCGGAAACACAAAATCAATACTGTTCTATAATAGTGTACTATCAGAATTATAAGTTAACAAAAAAGCACAGCAGGCATGCATTTAACTAAGGAACAGCCCATTAAAGGGAGGAAAAAAAAAAAAACTTTTTGCATCCAATAAAATATTTAGAAGACCAGATATCTGAAAACATTGAGATTGGTACACTGACAATATCTGAAACTTATCATCTTTGTATCTGAATAATAATTGTGAAAACAAAAGCATTGGATTCCTGTTGCTGTACATGTGATACTTTTTAAACACTTTTACCACAAGCACAAACAGAAAGTACCAAAAAAAAAGGGAAAATCCTAAATAGTCAACACAAAAAGTGGCAAACAAGACCGATTAATAAGTAATGATTCATGAATGCGAAGGTATAACAATATCTTGCTTCTTGATCAGGTTGGACAGAGAAAGAAAACAATGGCCTATTATTATAGACAGATCACCAAAAAATAAATGCACAGAGCAAGAATACTCGCCAACAAGCAACAAATCAACGAGAGAAGATTCAGATTGACATAAAGATCCCAATTCTTCAACTTAGAGGTCAGAACATGACAAGGTTATAATATATTGCTCTTTGAAATTAAGAAGCTAAGAAGCCACAATCACAAAGCAAAATAAAAGATTCAAACCTCAGGTGCCATCCATCTGTATGTACCAGTCTCTGCTGTCATTACACCCTCTTGATTCTGGAACCGAGCAACACCAAAATCTGCCACCTTAACAACCTTAAGACAAAATTGCACATTTTTCTTGTTTCAGTGAAGAATTGAACCTATTCTCATTCTTTATGTTAATTTAAATGAACACAAATAAATAAACAAAATACATAAATGTACATATACACACATATATGCACACCAAAGTCTGATATATTATAAGGAACATGACAAGCAGATCAACCTGACAGCGACATACAGATATATCAACAACATTGTTTATAAAGCCCTGATGAAGTCAATTTATACACCATGTACTTAAAGCCGGTAAACACCCATAAAATTCCTCAAATTGTCCAGAAATAAATAACTCGCTCGTTTTCCCAAGGTAAGAATTAAGACCAATCCCCATCAAACTATATCCACAACTTTTCTTAGAGCCCAAGAGCTTAAGAAAGACTAATTTAAAAATATTAAGTATTTTATGGGCCAACAAAGATGTAATCTGGATTCAATAACCAAAATGAAAAAATCCTTACATTGTGAGTGTCCATCAGCAAATTTGCTGTCTTCAAATCCCTATGAATTATATTGTTTTGATGCAAATACTCCATTCCGCTGCAAACATCTATTGCAAACCTCAACAACTGAGGAAGCTTCAATACATTGTGGTTTTTATGCAAGTAATCATAAAGACTTCCACCAGGCATATACTCTGCAAGCAAGCATACATAGTGAGGTAATACTAAACAGAAAAAATGCATGTAGAAAAAATGTTTGAAGCTAAAATGTCCCCTAAGAACAGGACATAATGTGACAAACATGAAACCAGGCATTTTATTTGAGTACTGAAATGAGATCATGTACAGAAATCAAATGTCAATTCGATATCCTAAGCCTCAAGAATGGCAATAAAAATTCATTGAAATAGACATTTCCTTGACAAAGGTGCTTAATAAATCATAGGCTAAAGAGTTTTAGGTGCACTTGGATAGAAAAGAATATTATCTGGTTAAAATTACTTGGAGTGAAATTTGCAATACAGTGGATTCATTTGCCTAGCTAGATTCAAGAATGTCTATTTGAGCAAATGTTACTTTCAAGCTTTAATCTTATCTGCAAGTAATTCAGACTCATCTTCAAACAATTGTGTTCCACATCTTCTCTAACAAATCCAACCAAGCAATAGCTGTGTCTCATTCAAGTAATTTCAATTAAAAATCAGATCCAGATCCCTTCATTTCAAATCCATCTATCCAAATCAAACTGAGAAAACTAATACAAACAGCCCTAAATACTAGGTAAAATTATTAAGTGGGAGGAATGAATAGACCTGCTGTCAAACAAGAAAATACTTCCTAAAACGTAAAAACAGCATTTTGATCGTATAAACTGATCTCTCAGTCACATAAAAGACAACTGCTATATTTTCTCATTTCAACTACTCCATAATTAGCACTTCACCACCATTTTCCAAGCCATATAGCTGGTCAACCCTGCATTGCTGTCCCTCTACTGATCCAAAAGCAATGCAAGGAAAAACCATTTACACTGCTAAGTTAAAAATAAACAAAGACAATTGACCTCTGATGATCTTTAGTTGCCAAAGTACTCAACTATTAAAGAAAAAAAGGCAATCGCACCATTACAAAACTAGGGCAAACTCACAGAGGAAAAGGAGACTTGACCAGAGCTACACAGGCAAAGTTCTTAATAACAGTTTCCTTAGGTGAGGCATTAAAAACACCTCCAAGCGTATGCATCCTACTTTCCAGCCAAAGACAATGCATGGATATAAAGCACAACTGAACCTCCATCATCTTACCGTACCCAAATACAAGAAAACTTCAAATTTTGAAAAGAATATAGAAAGATTTTTTCTATAAAACATTAAAAAAAAAAAAAAAAACCTCTACGATATGATTTCTCAGAGGATAGGTTTTCCAATTTTCTATTCAGCTTTATTGATTTTGACTAAAGGAAGCTTCCTTCAATCAAGAATTTTTGCCACTTTCACCGTGTTCATATCTTAAAAAATATGTCCAAAGACAGACCACATTCACCAAGAAATGCAAGATAAAATTTGGCATCATTTGCAGCTATACAAATGTATTGATGGCAACAGATCATAGACAAGATCACTTTACCAATGAGCTTCTCAAATTTTGTAATAACATAGTAAGGAAAGAGTATTTTCCAATAGCACTTACTCTTATGTTTTGGCAATATTATCTCAATCACCATTCTCCATTTTAATTTCACTTTGCAAAATCTAAAATATGATCTCCCATTAACATATTTTCCTTTGTGGATCTGAGGAAGAAGCATAAAGGGTTCAATCTTCTTCAAAACAATTGACTGCAACCCCAGGTCATGACAATCTATTTCACCCATAATGTTGGCACCAACAGATACACCTTATAACATGCTGCCATGAATCATGAGCCATCGACAACAGACATCACAATCAAATAACATGCACTTATTCAACCAGAATAAAATCAAGAAACCGACTTAAAATATAAATGATAGAACAAATTGGAGGATAAATGAAGGGGGAGGTCCCTTAAAGAACTTCAATTATAGGATATATCTGCATATGCTCAAGTTGAGTACTGCTTTGAAGTACAAATCCTAGTAGCTCTACCTCTTCTTTTCTCCACAACATGTGCAGTATTTTGCATTGATCAAATAAAAAATGGGAGGTGAGGAGAAAGAAGCTAAAAACAAAGTTTTTCTTCATGTCAGGGATTATCTACCTGTTACTATGCATAAATGTGGAGACTTCGTACATGCACCAATAAAACGAACAACATTTCTATGTTGGACCTGCCTGCATCAAGAAAACATAAACCAAGAAAAAAGATAAGTTGGACAGATATCCAGTTTTTTTTTTTTAAAAAAAAAAAAAGAATTCTCCAGCACAAGGGACAACTGCTTTGCAAGAATGGTTTATCATACGGAGCCTTCCCCTTGCCTTTTGGCAAAAAGGCTGTTTACATGACTTGAATTCATTACTCTATAATCACAAAAGGGCAACCTTATCATTGTAACAAGGCTCATCCTCATCTAGCGGCAAATGTAAAATTACAAAGATTGCAAACTAGACCTAAGGAAAATAAAATAAAATGCTTAGGGTTCTGACCAGGTGAAGATTATGGATTCATAAAACATATTCACATAGTTTTGCATTAGGGTTTTTAAGCAGACAAAAACTTCAGTTGCAGATTTAATTGCAATAGAAAAGCATATCCTAGGTAACCATATTTATTCTATCATGCAAAACATGGTCAGTAAAATAACATTGATAGGGGCATAGCATTAAAGATAAGCACATTGTATATGTGAACAGCAAATACAAGAAGAAGTAGGATTGGTTAAAGCTCGTTGATCTGCCATGCAGTGTCAGAGGACAGAATAGTGCATCAAAATTGAAAAACTAGCTGATAGATCATCATTATGGATATGCCAACATCACTAAATAAATGATATATGACAATGTTACTTTCAGTTTCGTGGGAAGATGATCCCATGTAAGAAGTCTAGCACACATCAAAGACAATATGAGATGCACTAATGGGAGTTTGCATTTAAGAACTGAATACTCTGAGCGAACAATTCATTTTAGTGAAATTCTAGTGACTTCATTTCCTTCAGGTTCCTGGTATATTTAAACTTTTTAAAATTCAGCAAGCAAGAGTGTGTAACAAGGTGACAAAACCAAAATAGGAAGAAAAATGACTTTATTTTCACATTTTGAAGCAGCAAACTTGGCAGAAACAATTTCAGAATAAAAAATCAAACAATTGAAAAACTATTCACCTCAGAATTGCAATTTCTTGAGCAAACTCTTCTTCTTGAGTATCATTTAATTGCTCAGATCTAAGAATTTTAATAGCCACATCTTGACCAAGGTAAAGTCCGTGATACCTTCAAACAAAGATAATTGCAAGAATGACAAACAGAACATAAAATAAAATAAAGGAGTTAATTAAAAGTAGCAAGTCAGAAATGATCCAACTCACAGATCTCCACAAGAACCAGATGCGATTCTTTCTCCTATCTTCAATAATCGTCTATCGATTTCCCAATCTCCAGATTTTGCCCGTGCTGCTGAAGCTTTATCAACAGCTGAATGAGAATGTGAAGAACCAGACCATGACCCCTACAGTTTGAGATCGGATAATCATAAAGTTTTGACAGGCATTGCTGCTTTATGCAAATAGACAAATTAGGGCCAGATATGGCAAAATAAGCCCCTAAACTCTAGCCAAAAAGTCACTCTATCCTCTGAATCAGTTATTTAGTCAATTGATACTTAAAGCTAGCAAATTTAGTTGATTACAGCCAAATGGTTAACATTGTTTGTTGTGAGGGCTAATTACATGACAATAGTCACCACAGACGAAATTTGCTTTTCAAATATCAGCATCTACTTTCCATTCTGATACAACAGTAATGCTAGTCAGATGAGCTGTTGAAGGACGAAAAAAAAAAAATACAAAACAACAAGCTCATGGTTGCAGTCATAATGAATTACTAAGACTTCAATTTAGTTGAAGCGCATCAAGGTCAAGTCTGGGGGACACACCTGAAAAAAGGAATAGAACTTGCACTGAGAGCTAGAAAGAATTGTAAGTTATGATCACTGCCATAAAGTTGCTAAAGGTCTGGAAAAGAAAATATCATGTTCCACACACAAGAGAAACTCCCCCACCTGCCCACTCCCTAGTCCCAAACCCAGCCCCACGCACACACCCTATTAAAAAAAAAAAAAAAAAAAAAAAAAAAAAAAAAAAAAACACTAAATACTGCTGTGCCCAGGTGAGCCCAAAACCAAGGAGAATTTCCATAAAGCCTGTCAAAGATCCATAATTGAAATCAGCAGTCTACACAACAAAAAAAACACAACTTTATATCCTTCCAGCTTCCAGCTATCAATTTCCCACTTATCCTCTCTCTTTCCAGCATAAGACATCCACATTTATCCATAGTAGCCTATGTGTAATATCTTATCCCATGTTCATAATATGCGACTCACTTTACAACTAAAAATCAACTAGCACCAGCAAGAATATGTCTATTCATCACATACACTAACTAGACTTTTCTCCATAACATTTGCAGTCCTTTCCAGATAATCACAATAGCAGTGGAAAAAAGTAATTGTGAAAACGGTCCCTGAAAATTAAGAAACATTTTCTTATTTCTCTGTAATAGGCCACTTCAAATTCTTAAACAAACAACCTGATAAAAAAAATGAATATTTACAACCAAACAGTAGGATCACAGTAAGACAGATTTTACCTCACTTCTAGCAATTGCTTTTTCCATAGCCTCAAGCAAACCATCTGTATCCTGGCCACAACATTGCAAAGTCAGCAACATTTGGGCTCAGCAGAGATCCCTGTCATAAGGAAATATAATAACAATGCTCCTTAATATAACATAAGGCCATTGTCTTGGGATAAAGCAAATTTTTTAGAAAGAAACCAATTTGATCAAAAAAATTACCAAACAAAAAGAGAAAATTGGAAATTCTTCAAATAACAATAACCTAGTAGTTAATGCTGCTTATGTGATTGTTTCACTGAATTCCAGACATGAGCATATACAAATATAGGTATCAGCCTATAGCCTACTTGAAAAGAACAGAAAATCATCACCATATTGTAAATCATACAGGAAGTCTCACAAAAAAATAAATAAATAAATAACAGAATTGCTGATGACAACAACAAAGAAGATCTCAACTAGGATTACGCAAGAATATATATGTAAAAAATTTATATCGCAGACAACATCAGCATGTCAAACTCTGAATTACAAACAGCAAGCTGAATAACCACAATTGCAATATAATATGTAAACAATACCTGAATTGGCCACCCATCCACCACAAATACATCCAAAGAGTAGCCATCAGTTGTCGAGAAAACATGTGCTTCACGGATGTTAAGTCCTATATCTGAAAGCAGAGCAGAAAGCTACAAGAAAACAACTTATCAGAAGAAAATTACAGCTCCTGATTCGAACTTTTACATTTTATAGAATCCAGTTGTTCAAATTCATCATCATCTTTTTGTATGTTCGATTTCATCAAAATGTTTTTGCTAGGACCCAAAGTTATGTCAAATTGTTGACATATTTCCCAAGAAAACCTTTTCTTACATTGTTTCATGTCTTCCATTAATTGTATAAACATGTAGCAATATTATAACATTTTTCGTAGCTCTAGCCGTTGGCTTCAAGGTAGTACCAAGTCGAATAGCAGGCCCATAAAAGTTTTAAGCTTCAGGGCTGCAAATGGTTAGGAAAGAAGCACTATGATGCCTAAGGAAGCTTATATAACTGTTGCCAGTTGCTTCATACATGTTCTTCGGCATGCACCAGATAGTGCTTTCCTTCCATATTTTTGAACCTAATAACCACCAACTACTTCGACCCTCTATCACTTGAGCTAAAGTCTGAAGGTTATAAGAAAATATTAATTATCGTCGAGATACAACTAAAACATCTACGAATTGCTTCTTGTAAAAAAATATCAAAACAAAGAGCCCAAGTGAATGAAATCGGCAATAGAAGTTCCAGAAAATGAAATAAAATCTAAGGGGTCTATAACATCCAATCATGTTCTTGGTAACCCCATACTAACAAAATTAAAAAATAAATAAAAAAACAAAAATAATTAATGGGAGAGAGAAAATTGCTACTGCCTTATTTTTTTATTTTTGTACACTAGAAGATATCTGTTCCCTTATTATTGACATAACTTGATCTTGGTTTGCACAACTGAAGAAAGATGCACCTAGGTAAACCAAAAAAAACTGAAAAAAAAAAAAAACACCTAGGTAAAATAAAACTCCAATCTCAACATCATTTTGTTGTTTGCATGTTCTCAGGAGGGGTTCTCATCAACCACAGAAGAACAAAGAATTACATTCAAAACTCATTTCACTGGTAAGTGCTTCAGCTCACAGTGGGTTAACAATGGTAATGAACATGTTAATCTAATAATGAATGACAAACAAATTCAACAACAGAGTAATGAGCATAATTCTCCCAAATACCTGACTGAGAAGCTTGGGCTTGTCAATTGTAGAAAATATAACTTCATGAATTGGAACATTTACAAATTCTTGCCTGCATTAATTTTCCAAATATACATCTTAGTTCCACATATATATTAGTGAGAAAAAAATCAGAATACTTATAAACATATATAGATCCATTTTATTTTCACTGAGTAATCTTGAAAAATCTTAAACAGTACTTTAAGACTGAAGATGCTTTTCCATTTACAAATTCATCTATTATTTTATATCAGTTAAAAATATCTAAAAAAGAATGATGTTCATTTTGATTAAATCTATTCTTTGCAAGTCCCGAAAAGAGTTTACAATTCCTTCCTAACAAAAACACATATAAAAAAAGAGAGCTACACCAGAAATACTGACAAAGCTTTGTTGATATACCTTCTGGAAATGTTCTCTGTTTTATATGTTTCCTCCATGTCCCTGGAAGTGTTTCTAACATCCAAATTTAGATCCTCTAGCTTAGAGCAGGGCTCAAAGTCAATTGCACAATCCCTGATTCTATTTACAAGCCCATTAGTAACAAACAGAAAAGAAGCACTGTGAAATCAACAATTTGCAGTAAACTGAAATCACAGAAGCAAAAATACGCATAAATTGTCAATATTTTCATCACTATGTCATGCAACTTCACCAAGAAAATGCTAATAGATAGAAGCGTGTCTAAGTAAAATCTTTGTTGGAATACCTCTTATTAGATGGCACAACTCGTCCATTGTCAGTGTCAAAATTTGGCTCTGGCCTTCCCATAGAAGTAATGTTTAAAAATTGTTGGTCATCACTATCATCAGGTCTAGTGCAAAGGTTCTGCCCAGCAACAAAAAGGGGAAAAGAAACAAAAGGAAGGAAAGTAAAGAATGTCAGCTGCCTTGCTGAAAAAGATGTCAGGTCAAGATCACAAGAAAAGTTACTCCATCTGAAAAGTTACTTTACAGGAATCTTCAAAATCTTAATATAAATAAAGGTTTTGGACTTAATATCCAAGCATTTTAGAAACTCCTAGAACATGCAGCATTACATCAAAAACATAAGCCAAAACATATCAAAGTGATTTGTATAGCTATATCAAACACTGATAATCACTATTTACATTGAAATGGGGAACCAAAAAAAAAAAACACTCAACAAGATTGACAAGTTTATAAAGAAGCTAATGGATAACAAGTTTAGTTTACCAGGCATTCAAAGAAGACAGTTTCAATTCATAATAGCAGTGAATGGGGAAATTAAAAGATTGAGGAGTAGGGAAGAGGAAATGGACCTTTGGCACATGGGGCAGCCCACATTAAGAAATCAGCTAACTTCTAAATAAGAAGGGAGAAAAGCTCTAGGTTGCTACTGAATGAAAGTAAGAGTTTCCCATTAAAAATTTAGACGCATGTGCTAGTGTTTGATGTTGAAGCATATTAATTTCAAATGGATAAGTTAGGAGTTAGAACCTAAAGCTAAAAAAAAAAAAGTCCATCACCTTCTTCCGATCTCTAAATCTGTCACCTGGACCCTAAGGCTATGTTTGGAATGAGAGGAAAGGGGGAAGGATAAAAAATGAGTGAGGAAAATAAAGGAGGAATTCCACTTTACTTTGTTTGGAATGGGTGAGGAAAATGGGGGGAGGATGAAAAGTGGGTTTTATTTTCCTCCACCTATTGTCTCTCCAAATTGGAGAGAAAATGGTGAAAAGTATTGTGTAATGACTAATTTTACTATTTTACCCTTACTATATTACTTTTTCCACTTTCAAAATCATTTGTTTCCCTCTCTTTTTTAAAATATTTGAAATGGTTATTTTATTAAGTTTTATATTTTCTTTAAATTATTAATTTCTTTAAATTATTAATTTGAAATGGTTAATTTAATAAGTTTTATATTTTTGCTAAGTTCATAAAAAAATAAAAGATTTTTAATAAATATTTTTATTTTTATGTAGGGGTATAATAGTAAATATATCACATATATTTTAACTATTCAATAAAAAAAGACATATTCATTTTCTTTCCTCTCTATATTATTTCCCTTCAATCCAAACATAAGAGGGGAAAATAAAGAAAGGAAAATAACATTATTTTCCTT
>CATIWK010611609.1:0-29349 GCA_949634005.1 Mallotus japonicus | reverse complement strand
AGTTATTACCCTGGGTGGCGACTCCATCATCTCCACGCTATGTCTTTGTGATGTAGTAGTGTGTTCCCTAAAGCCCTGAGCTTAAACAGTGTCGCGGTTGCAAGAAACTTGGGCGCGCGCTAAACCCCGCCGTCTACAATGTTATTTATTCAAAATCACACAATCATGAATTAACATCTTAATAAAAGTAAAAATGAATGAAAAAGACTTATAACTAAAGTAGCTCTTAATTTAGCATGTGAAAATTAACCCTCTCCACCTTTATTTTCTTTTTACTTTTTTTTTATAGAAATGGAAGAGTATTTTTACAATTCCTTTCAGATACAACCAAAAGCAACCTTAAGAAGAGATTTAATTCATTCACCATACTCAATCCTAAAACATCAACTCACAATATGATCAAATGAACAACAATATGCATTAGATAGATTAAAAGCTCAAAATTGTCAACTGAAAGTGTTAATAAAGTTTAAAAAGAACTCAAATTAACCATTAATAGAAGATTAAATAAAGTGAGCTCAACAAAACCATAAACATACACAATTCTCAACACAATGATAATTCTCAAAAATTTCAAGTGTCAAACATTAAAATTTGAGCTAAATTACATAAATGCAAATGAAATACTTGATATATATTCAAAATATACACATGAACCAAAAATGCAAAATTATTCTCCCCACCCCTACTTAAATGACACATTGTCCTCAATGTGTGTGGGGTACCTAAATACAAACATAAAAATCTATTATGCACCAACATTCTCAAAAAGAAAAACAAAACATAAAAACGCATATTATGAACATGAAATGCATATGTAACTAAAAACTAAAACTAAAAATAAAAGAAAAATAGAATAAACTAGGGAAAAGAGAATATTACTCCCCTTATGATGGCGAGGTAAGTGGAAGGCGTTTGAATCGAGAGATCCATGGTTGTACAAAAATTCATTCATCTCCTAGAAGACAATTCAACCTAAAATAAAAGATATAAGAGAATCAAGGATACCAAAAAAATAATTTATGAAACCTGAATTCATGAAAACAAAATGAAAAATAAGAAGAACTAAAATGAAAACAAGAAAGATACTTTAAAATAAAAGGTTGTTAATTTAAGGTTATTAGCATGACCACTCCCTTTTTAGATCATACGTGATTGTTGAAGGAAGGAGCTTCCTTCTCAATAGGCATTAAACCTCCACTGTATGTCTTTGAAAGGACCATTCCATCTTACTTTCAATATATCTTGAAGTAGCTTTAGCCTTGGTTTGATCAACAAGATGACATCTCCAATTTGAAGTGTGTTTTCAAGGATGTGATCATTATGACATTTTTTATTTTCTTCTTGAAGAGCTTGCAAATTAGTTTCATTGAAATCAATCCCTTTGCTTGATAGTATATGACTTGAGACTAATTCTTCTTCCACTATAAAGTGATAATTCTCCTAATGTAAAATGAGATTAGTCTCTTCACATCTTTACAACACCCTATCAAGATTATATAAACACAATTCAAAAGCATTATCAAAAATAGAAAAGTTATCCTTACATACCTTAGGAGAGATAAAAAATTCTTTCATCTTGAAATTTGGTCTCCTTTCTTTTTTGGTTGTAGCTCTATAACTATCTTTCATACGAAGTTTATGTATCATGTTTGAGAGACTCAACCCTTCAATGTCAGAATTTTGCCACCCAATCACTTTAATCCTCTTTCTTACCACTTCACACACTCTTCTTTCTTATTTAATGGATAACTTGTTGGAGATGATAATAGGTAGTGTTATTCTCTTTTAGGAATGTGTATCTTAAGTGGCTAGGTAAAGACTTTAACTCTAAACTAGGAGGCTACTCAATAGATAGGAAAATCAATTTGTCACTCCTTATCAAAATTTCAAGTTTGACAAAAAGGGCTTTTTGTACACTTTCACACTCATCAATGACTTCGTCCCTTTTACACACCTCATCTTCTACAAAGCTGGAAGTCTCAATTAAGGTCACCATTTCATTATCATCCCACTTCTTTTTATTGGTAATGATATCCTTGAAAAACTTTACATACTTGGGCCTCTCATTCAATATATTGGATAATGGCAATTTCGGCTCTAACTTCTTGATAGTTCCAAAAATTTTGCCAATCTCTTCTTATCTTCATTCATCGCCCTTTTCCTTAGAGGGAATGGAAGTCTTGGAGCATACTTAAATGTGTAAATGGTAGAGGGCTCCTCCACTTGCTTCTCTTGTTCTTCAACTTGCTTTTCAACTTACTTTCCCTTACTATTCTCTTTTACTTCTTCACCCTTCTTCTCTTATTTCACCTTGTCATCCTCAATCTCCAATGGAACTTCCTTAGGACTTTGAAGCTCTTTGTCACTCCTTATTATGATGGCCTTCACTTATGCCTTTGGATTGACCTCCGTGTTGCTAGACAAATGTCCTTGAGTTCTAGTGGCAACCACATTGGCCAATTGCCCTAATGGAAATTCTATATTATGAATGGAAGAGGTGAGATTCTTAGAAATTTGGTCATACTTAGCTCCCATCTTTTTCTGATTTTCATCCTGGTTGGTCATCTTGGAGGTTAGCATAACAGAACTTGTCAAGCTTTATCCTCATTGATGTCAACCTATCGTGGTTTGGTTGTGGTTAAAATTCAAGCGGTAGTGAGGTTATGGCATCAATGAATTTGTCTAATTTAGTCTCCATGGCTATAAACTTCTGATTAATTGATTTAGCATGAAATTCGAGTGGTGATGGCTTAGAGAATTGATTTGAGAAGCCTTATGAATTTTGATTGTTGCTCCATGAAAAATCAAGATAATTCATCCACCCTTGGTTGTAAATGTTGGAGAAAGGATTGTTGGATTGCCATGGTTGGAATTGTTTCCTAATATAGCTACAATTCCCCATTACACTATCTCCATATATGTTTCCACTTCAAAAACCACACTCATAGGTAGCATGCCCAAACATATGGTAATACTCACAAGGCAAGCTAAAAATAGGTGGGATAACATTACCTCTTGATGCTAAATCCCCAATTTTCTTAGATAATACAGCAAGTTGTGCTTGTAAAGAATTAACCATGTCAACCTCTAAATCGTGCATAGCATACTCCAAAAGAGTCCATTCTTCCCTCTCTTGATGATAAGCTATCTCAAGAGTTGTGAATAAACATCAAGAAGAGTACCTAGAAACAGAATTAAAAACATAACACAAAAAGAAAATTGCTCTAATCCAAAACAATCTTGATTAATTGTGATGTTAGTTGTCCAATTCCGACAATGGCACCAAAAACTTATTGAGTTCGAATCCATTATCACAAATGCACAGGTCGACAAGTAATAAAGTTAGAGTAAAGTATCATTTCCTCAAGGATTGGTACTAAGCACCTATTAGTCTTAATCGTAATTGTTCAGAGCTTCCAATTATGATTTGAATAAAGCAAATAAAGAACTAACTAACAAATAAATAAAGGAATATGAATCAAGCAATGACTAATCAAATTAATAAAGGAATGAATTAATAAGAAGACATGTTGTTGGGAGATTAAGCACCACATTTTCATTAAGCTAATTATATAGAATATATCAACTTCTCAATGCATATGTCAGATTTTTCAATAATCATTGAGTACTATGTCTCAAGTAGCTACTCACCTCAACAAGCATCAATCAATTGAGATTCATAAATATAGTTTAATTGTCATCATCACTATGAATATAAACCAACATCAAGCATACAAGGCATTAGGGAAAACCCATAAGAGAATTAGATAGGATTAAGCTTTCTTAAGACATTTAATTAATCTTAAATATGCTTGTGGGTCTATTAGATCCACCAATTCTCATTTCATAGATCTAAACTAGAGTTAGATCTGGCCACAATACAACATTCAATAAGATTAACAAACACAATATGCATTTAAAAGGCAATAACAATCATCAAATTAACATTAAATCCAACGGGTCTCAAAATCCCAATAATAATAAAGAACTTAGCCAAACATGGCTATATAATGCATCATTCACATATTCAAATACAAAACAAGATATTAGAAATAGAAAGGGAGTAAGAAATGGTTATTAAGAAGCTTGGGTCTTTAATGGGTCTCCTTCCTTAGCTTCTTTTTCTCCTCTTTCTTCTTGATTGTATTAGTGTGTCTTATGTGAATGAGAGAGTGTGTAGAATGTGTGTCCCCAAAAATCAAATTTGGAAATTTAGCTCTTTGGGTCTTGGATTGTGAAAGGAGAGAATCCCCCTTTTGGGTCTTGATTTTGATCTTTAGAATGTGGTCTCTCCCCCTCTAAATTAGGTTTTTGGTCCCTCTTTTACAGTCTTCTCAAATGACCCTTGGATCCCTCTCAAAATGGTGTGTACCAGCTCACAAATTAGCTAAAAAATGAAACGTTACTATAACAAAGTTACTGTAGCACAGGTACTGTAGCGATCGCACACTGTAGCATACGGTACTGTAGCGATAGCAATAGTAACTTTAGTTGCGATGGACTCGCGATCGTGACACCACCCGCAGTCTCGACAGAAACCTAGCTCTTCTCCCTTACTCTGTTTTTGCTCCTTTCATGCTTATTTAGCCACCATTCACCTCCAAAACCTCTTTTCCCTAGAAAAATAAAACAAAATATAAAAGTACCTATTTTTATAGCTATTAACCTAAATGTAACCTAAGATAAGTGAATGCATGCTCAAATGAATCCTAAAACTATATGCAAATTAACACCAGCACTGGTGAACCTATGACTTTGAACAATGAGGTGGAAGCCAATAATGCATCACAAGAGCGGTCTGTTGGCAATGCTCAACAACTGTCTATTACTTTTTCATAGCAGCCTCATGCTCAAGGGACTAAGTCTAAAAAAAAGGAAGTAGACTGAAACCAAATCACATGTTTGGAAACATTTTAAGCAAATAAAGGAGGCTAATGTTGTGGTAAGAGCTAAATGTATTTATTGTGCTAAGATTTTTGGTGCTAAAACACGAAAACATGGTACCTCATCACATAGGAGCTATATTTTAACACGCATGAAAAACCCTTATGACAAGTCCACTAGACAAAAAATTTTAACTTTTCAACCTATTTCTGTCTCTAAAACTGAGGGTGCATCATTTGTGGGTTTGATTGGGACCTAAAAGTTTAACCATGATGTTATTAGAAATACTGTTGCTAAAATAATAATTTTCGATGAGCTACTTATTCATTTTGATGAAGGGGAGAGGTTAGGAATCTAATGAATGCATCATGCCTTTATTTTAAAATCCCATCTAGGTGGACTATAAGTAGAGATATCTTCGACATCTATGTTAAAGAGAGACTTAAGTTGAAAAACTTCCTTAAAACACACTGTCAAAGAGTTTGTCTCGCTACTGATACTTAGACTTCGATCCAAAGAATCAATTACATGTGTATAACTGTGCATTTCATTAACACTAAGTGGAAGATGCACATTTCATTTCATTTCATTATTTTTGTGCTTATTACTTCACATAGGGGTGAATATATTGCTAAGGCACTTGAAAAACTCTTTGATTGAATGGGGTCTTAAAAATGTATTCACAGTCACTCTTGATAATGCTTCAAGCAATGGTACTGCCATGTCCTTTTTTAAAAAGAAATTAATAAGTTGGGGGGAAAGTGAGGTTAGAGCCAAATATGTTCATATGAGATATGTGACTTATATTCTGAATTTAGTTGTTACTGAGGGGTTAAAAAATATGAATGTTTCTGTTAAAAGGGTGAGGGAGGTTATTAGGTACATAAGGAATTCATTGCAAGTTAAGAAGATTCAAAGAGTTTTCTAATTTGATTGGTGTAGAGTCTAAGTGTGCTCTACGTCTTGATGGCCCAAAAAAGTGGAATTCCACCTACTTGATGTTGAAATATGCATGTAAATATGAGAAACACTTTTGAGAAATATGAAGAAAATGAACCTGCTTTAAGGGTAGACCTTGGGGATAATGTACCTAAATATTATGATTGGCAATATGCCAAGAATTTTTTTTCAATTTTTAGAAAAATTCTACAATATGACATTGAGAATATATGGTTCTCAGTATGTGACTGTAAATACCTTTTTCTCAAAAATTGCAAACCTGTTTTGTTTATTGACTGATTGGAAGAATTATGATGATATTTATGTGAGGTCAATGGGTCTTACATGAAAAACAAGTTTGATAAGTATTAGGGAGATCCAGATAAAATGAACTACTTGATTTTCATTTCAAATATACTTGATCCAAGGAACAAAATGGAATATCTTGAATTTTCATTGAAAATTATTTATGGCGAATCTGTGGGTGGGAATTTATTCTGGAATGTTAAATCAGCTCTATATGAATTATTTGATGATTATAACACTGGAAATTAAGCTTTCTGTCCCTTAAATGTGTTATGTGGTGGAAGCCAGTTTATTACTTCAATTGATGTATGTTGACGCAAGCGGGTCCGATTCGGCACTCTTTGTATTTTTGAGAGGAATTGAGAAGAAAATATAGATAAATTGGGTTTAGAGGAATTTTGGCATAGTTTTCCCTTTTTTTTCCAATTTTTCCTTAATTTTCTTGGGTTTTTTAAAGAGAATTATTAGAAATATTTGTGGGTTTTTGTGCTAAAATTTTCTCTATTAGGAAGTGGTTCCAAAATCCCCCTAAAAGCTTCCTCAAAGCTTCTATTTATAGGCATTTAAGGTTAGTGGCATTTAGTGTAAATATGTAGGAATATTCAAGGTTATTAGCTAATAGTATATCCCTTCCCTCTACTAGGTTGACACATGTCCTAATATATTCCAAATTCGGAATATGTAAAGCATCCCTTTTGACAAGTGTCCCTTTATGGATAAGGATGGGTGAGGTGGACAGTTGTGGGACTAAGCTTGACCACCGGAGGTCAAATTTTGACTTTTTGTCAAATAAGACCCACTAACACACTGGAATTTTAAAATACAGTTTTATACAATAATTCAACTCTGAGAGTTCAATTTGACCACTGAAAAGTCCTATTGACCAAAGCTTGAATTTTGTTCTTAGGGCTTCCAGAGGTTAAACGAAGCCTCAGGAATTAAAACTAGACTGAAAACTACAGAATACAGGTTGTAAATAATCCTTACTTAAGAATGTACTTATTAGTTTAGAAGACATGACTCGGGTGAACTTCTCTCTCATTATTTTTCTCAAACCTCTTTCTCAATACCAAAATGGCTCAATTAAGGTTCGATCAGGGTTTGGTTGGGTCTCAAAATGGTGTAATTGGTGATTGGGTAAGGTTTTAGTGATTCGGTTAGTTTTGAAATGGCTTGAATGTCAATTTTCTTCATCAAATTGATTATCTGATGAGACGTTTCAACTTTTTTGTCATCGGCTATCAAGGTTTTGAAAAATTACCCCAATAGTTTGCCCTATGCTTTGGAGGAATTTGTGTGTTCTTACTAAAACATTTGATAGAATAGTTCTTATTTGTATGTCATGGTCGTCACACACAAATTCTGACAAAGCACAAAAATAAACTCCAAAGTTCAAAGATCATACTTGAGTTCATTTCTGCTCGTCTATAATCTTCATTTTCTGTGAACTCAAACTTGAACACAATAATTAGAATTAAATCATGATTTTTATTTGAAACGAGTCACGAAGACTCTTATATTGAAATGAAACTATCGCTAGGCTTCAGACATGATTGAAATCATTGTTAGCCTACGCTGGGCTTTAGACAAGCTTGAAATCATTATTAGCCTACACTAGGCTTCAGACAGGATTGAGTCCACAGACTCCCATATTGAAATGAAATTGTCGTTAGCCTACACTAGGCTTCAGACAACATTAAAATTGTCGTTAGCCTACAAAGGGCTTCAAACAAGATTAAAATCGTTGTTAGCCTATGTTGGGCTTCAGACAGGATTGAAATTGATGTTAGCCTACACTAGGCTTTAGATAAGATTAAAATTGAATTAAAAATGAAAATAAGTTCGCAGACTTCCACTTGAAATTGAAATGAGTCAGTCAAAACTCAAATACAAACTTATTAAAGTTTATATTTGATGATTTGGCATTTTATTTTTGAAAACAACCATTGGGGATTTGAATTTTTGAAATTTTTGATAAATGAAAATTTTTCTTAAGAAATGACTGTTGAAAACAAAATGTAATTTAAAACATGACTGCAGTTCTTGATTTGCAAAGAAAACCCATTGGTTTGTTAAAAATATATGAAAACATAATGCAAATATGCAATAGAAAGGAAAGAGATACTTACCGGTGGATTTTTGCATTGCCAAGACCTTTTTGCACTTTCAAGGGAATTTTTATAATTTTACCCTCTAGCTCTCCTATATATATCCATATATACACCTTTTATTTCTTTTATTCATAAAAACTTATCGAAAAACTCTTTGAAAATTCTCTGAACACTCTGCAACTTCAAATGGCACAACAGAGGACTCCAGCAGCATTCAGACGTGCTTTAGTACATCCTTTGTCAAAGAAAATGAGGTGGATTACATCTTCCCACCACCAAATTACTTTAGGGAGAAGCTCCTACAGTGCTCCATGATCTCTCCCATCATATTTGCACAGATCCGGTTAGTTTTTCTTGCAATTTATTTGAAATTTTAAGTACCCATACACCTAGGAACTTGTTTTAGGTTAGGTTTGATGTTTAGGTTGGATTTTTGTGTGTTTAGGTAAATGTTTTGGCCAAGAATGATGAATAGCCAGTTTAGACACATGAATAGTCAGATTTACCCTATCAATGGTCGGTTTTCCCTGTGTTTTTGGGTTGGTTCAAAGTATGGATAGCCGGATTTGTATGATGAATAACCAAACCAGCTGCTCATCATTTTTTGCTAAATTTTGGGCCTTTTTTGGTAAAGGGTGACTAGGGTTTAACTTTTAGGTGTTTTGGTAATTCAAATAGATAAAACTGTGCTGATAAAAGGTGACAAAAACCTTGGACAAGCACATGCATAGTACTATGAACTTCTGGATGCTGTTCGAGCTCAGATTTCTGTAACAAGCTTTGATGACTCCTATCCATTCTTCCTTATGAATCTTCTCAGACTCGTAACCTGGTTAGACTTTGACCATTAATCGAGAGGTATCAGAACACTACACACACTTTCCATTTTAACTTTAGTGAGATCACCATTAATCCAATCGATTTTCATTTAATCACTAGTTTTCCATTCACTGGAGTACAAATACCTTTTGACTGTTGTTTATATTCTTCTCACTTTGATTGTGAGAGCAAGAGATATATTACTCAGTTATTAGGTTGTCTTTTTGCCTCTCTTGGTTATCAGGGCGGAGTGGTGCTTCGATATTCGAGGCTATATGACGCTTGTCAGGATTGGACCCCCACTGATGATGTTGAAGTATATCAGCTTGCTCGCCACTTTTTTTCTTTTCCTTTTTGGTTCATGTGTCTTCTACAATACTAAGAGCAATGTGGATTCATGCTTTTTGCCTGTTCTACGTGACTTAGATGCAGTTGGTAACTACAACTGAGGTAGTGCTACTCTCGCATACCTCTATGGTTGGTTGGATAAGGTCTGCAATGGTCATACTCATCTCAGTGGTTTTTCGAGAGCTCTAGAGGTAAACTCTTTATTCTTTCGGCTATTCTATTATTTTCTGATTCTTTATTAACATGTTTGACTTTTTACTTTTATTTTTTATAGATCTGGGCGTATTAGTATAGCATTTTTCCTCTGCCTTAGATGGAGCATGATGATGATGATATCCCCGACTTTCCTTAAGAAGCTTGGTATCTGAGTGCTCGTAGAGGGACTTCTAAGGACTTATCTTGACACAGAAGCCGCTTGAACAACTTAGACTTTCATGATGTAAGTTCTTATAAAGAAAAAAAAATTAGTTAGTATTCTTAACTTCATTTATTTAACTTTACTTTATTTGAAAATTACATATTGATCCATTCGAAGTTGATGTTAGTACTCTCAAACTTGTTGGTGCTTTGCGTATAAGACGAGTTCTAGTCGAGGGTCCTTTTTGTAGGAGCTGGTTCCTTAGCGAGCGAGTTTGGCATTGGTGGCTTGGTCTTACTAGTTGTCATGTACCTTACCCTCCACCAATTACGATGACTTCTGCTAAGACAGTCTGTGGTTGAGATTTGGAGCCTTCATTGATAGGCTTTCCATATGACATGTTCTTAGAGCCTTTTGAGGAGCATACTTATGTCCTCTTTATTCAGACACACTTGCTACGTATAGTTCCTGACAATGTATATCCCGTTGGACCGAGTGCGATACCATATGAGATTCACTTGACTACCTCTGAGGTATTATTTTACTTTTTCATTATTTTCTTTTTCTTTTTCTTTTGCTTCTATTTCTTATTCAAGTTTACAGGTCTGCAAGAGAGGTCGTAGAGAGTCCAGCACTCAGGGTAAGGCCACATTTTATCGCCATAGCATTGATGTTATCCCTGGGAATTTTGCTCGTGAGGTGAACTTAGAGTTCCCAATTCTTGATCTTGCTCATGAGACAGAGATTCATGAGGAACTTCCTACTCTGGATTGTCAACCTGTTACGTTCACACCTGCTCAGACCACTAATGTACAATACCTGAAACTTCATCTTAAAATTTCGTTAGTGGTGAATAAAAGAATAATAATAATCATATTTATCTTAATGTAGGTTAAAAGGTCATCAGTAGAGAAATTAATGCGAGGACTCTACAGTGTGAAGAATCTTATATCTAGGGTTAATAAGAAAGCTCTAGTAAGTATAAATATGTATGTATAAATGCATACATATATGAATGAACAACAATAATTATTAATGCATGTATGCATGTATGAGTATAATTAAATAACTATTAATGCATGTATGCATGTATAAGTATGAACAAGTCAATGCATGTATATATGAATATGATTATGCACAAATATGCATATATGAATATGAATGTAAATGTTTATGCAAACTATAATCCCTGTTGTATCTCAACTGCAGGAACTCTTTTCCACAAATAGACGCATGAAACAGCGGATGACTGAATATGAGCAAGAGATTTGTGATTTGAAAAAGCAGTTAGCTAGGAGTCGCAGCACCAGATAGACTTCTACCCTTTTGTCTGTGTTCCACTTATCCCTCATGTTTACTAGAATTTTTATATCTTTATGGCTTTACTGAAATTCCAAAATGATGATCACTATTATGGACATGTTATCTTTTTTTCACTAGTCATACTTATTATGCTTGAGAATGTTATTATGAACATGTTACGCTTGTAAAACATATTTAGAAAAGCATGTTAGATTTGCTTTCTATTTATCTTTGAGATGATAACTTTTCTCAAAAAATTTATTAACAAAACCTAAGCACAATTCAAGGTATGAGGTTGTAATAACCAATAATTTATTCATATAATAAATATATGTTACTATTGTTTTTTGGGTTGTTGATGGGTTATTGTGTCATTAATGGGCTATTGATTTGATATTGTTGGCTTATTATTGGTTACTGAGTTATTACTGTTGATATTGGGTTGTTGATAGATTATTGAGTCGTTATTGTGTTATTGATGAGCTATTGATCTGTTGTTAATTGGTTTCTTAGTGGGTTGTTGTGTTGTTGATGAGCTGTTAATTGGTTATTGTTGTTGGGTTATTGCCGTATTATTACAGAGTTGTTGTGTGGTTGTTGCGGATGACTAAATAGAAATTTTACATAAAATGCGGGACCAAAGTGGTAATTTACCAGTTCTACTAAATTTTAAAGCTGACAGCTGCGAAAAAATTTATTTTAAGCCCTGAACTCACTTCTCTAGCACTGTAGCTCCTAAATATTCTCCATCTCCATTCACCGACACAAAATTCAACTGTCGATTGATACAAAATTCGAACCATAGATCCTACACAACATCCTATACATGTTAGTAGTTTTTATTTCATGGAATTTGACCCGATTTTGATTAGTTTAGCCTCTAAATTTTCGATTTAAGCTTTTCGGTGACGTGTCACAATTTTCGGCGACCGTTAGCTGCTGCAACCACCACCATCATCCTCATCTTTTTTTCAGAAGTCTTTTGGTACTAATTTGGCATCTGATCTCCGAGGTTTAGGCTGTGATCATAGTTTATTTGGTAATTTCCATTTTCTACTCCGATATATTAATTTGGTGGTTTTTTGTTGAGTTTGAGACTATTTTTGAGTTCTATGTACTATTATGAACATGTTGGTATGCCTAGTTTGTGTAAGTAAGAAAATCCAGCGAGTTCCAACTGGATTTCGGTGAGGAATAGTGACCAGCCCAAAAAAATCTGATTTTATTTTTAATAAATATTATAAATTGTGAGGATTAATTTTTATAAATCGAGTCAGGTTTAATTCCTTATGGATTTCAAGATAAAAATCCCGGAAGTGTTTTGGTGAAAATTAATCTATTTCCACTTAAATAGTCTCAATCAATAAAATAAATTATATTAGTCTCAAATGTCATTTTTAGGGTGTTTCTAAGTCAATTTTAGTGATTCCTTGATTTTAGTAATTTTTTGAAATTTTGAAAAATTATTATGAATTTATTTGTTATATATTTTAAATAAATATTATTATTATAGAAAATACTGGAGCGGGGACATTGGAGACTAGGCGGATGAGGACACGTCAGCTGGCTCACTCCACTTGTAAGTTAGTTTTTTGAATTGTATATTAAATTTAAGCATTACATGTTATTCATGTTTTGATTACTATTGAGTTTATATTGTTTATATGATTATCGAAGGTAATATTATTGTGGAGGATAAAATAATAAAATTTTTATTTTTTTTTAGTTATGGCATTCTTTAAAATTTATGGCATATTTATGTATAAAATGAGAATTTTGTAAAATATTGGTAAAACGGGATACCTTATAGGTGTCATCAGGACCGTGTGCACACTAGTATTGATCTTTGAGTTGGGCCCTTAATTGGATTAGTGTGGAAAAGCTCGGTTTATGCATAGCTCCAGGGCATATTATGTGGAAAGGCTCGATTGATGCATAGCTCTCGGGCGTATTGTGTTGAAAGGCTCGATTGATGTATAGCTCTAGGGCATATTGTGATTGATTATTTACTAGGGCTGGTAGCTCGGTTGATGCTTTGCTCTTGGGAACCACCAGTAAATACTATAATAAGTGATTGACTGCGGTTGGTAGCTTGGTGGATGCTTAGTTGTCGAGAACCAGCAGTCTTGAATTAAGTGAGCCAAATTGGCTATTGGATTTGTAGTTTAGGGTTTTACCATGATTTTCCACTTAAAGACATTTTGAATAAATAATATTTTATTCCAATGGTATTATGAGACTTTTATAAATTTCTTTTAGATTTATATATATGATTTTTGGGAAACTAATAATTTTTAAAATAGAAATTATGAACATTATGTTTCAATGAATTATTTTAAGAAATAAGGTTTTTGAAATAGTATGCATTTCTTTATATTAGTTTACTAAGTGGGGTCTGACTCTCGTTAACTATATTTCCAAGATCTTGAGAGTCTATTGTTAGTTCCCTTCTCTACTCCGGACTCATTCTTCACTGGCTGCTATATGTAGGTTATTGTAATGCTATTAATATTTGTGAAATAATTTTAGTTAATCTAAACATCGCAATAGTTTGGAAGAATTGTTGTTAATGTATTTGTATTGTATTATAGCATGTACCTTATTATACTTGAGTTGAGATGTTGCGTTTATGGTGATATTGGAGTAGTGGTGAATGAGTACATAAATATATTATTAGTAGTGTTATTTACATTTTACATGTTTTGGTTTGTCCCCGATACAGAGGAAACTCTGCCAGATTTTCTTTTGAATTTTGAAGTAGTTAATTTTATTTTGCTAAATCCCTAGAGGATTACTACGGGTTTTAGAAGTTCATGCTTTCCTATTCCCTAGTGCTGATCACGTGCCCTTAGGGTTCAAGTCATAACAGAGGTAAAGGGTATTGATAAAAAATTTACGTTCAACAAAAAAGGGTTAAAAGAAATGAAGAAAAGTTTTTAAAAATGTTGCAATTTAGTCCTTGGTAGAGACAAGGATATGGATAAGATCCTAGTCATCTTGTGGTCCCTACACAATCTTCATTCAACCAATAAGATTGAACCTTATCTTTCGGTCCCCCCACATTGGTCCCCTATACTGGTTATTAACCAAAAGACATTAAAACTTTACCCAATAGGTAAAAGGAAACTCTAAGGTTTTATTTTAACTATAAATTCATCTTTATTGACAAGTATAAGGTACTCATCTTCTTGCCCTCTAACATTTTCTACACTTATAATCTTTTCAAGCTCTTATTTTTTTTTAGCCACACTAAATCTCTTGGTCAAAGCTTCATCAACACCCTTATAAATGAAGTTTGGTTACACCTTAAGAGATACAACCTCCATCATCTCAAGTTCTTTTTAAACCTAAAGCTTAACTATAATTTTCTTCATGGTGCTCTCACCTTTTGGGATCCCACTTTCCATGTGTTTCGGTCTAAGGAAATGGAGTTATACCCCACTTTGGAAGAATTTTTTGTAATTTTGTAGGTAAAGATATCTCCTCAAAAAGAAATGACTATTCCGGATCTAGAACTAGTGATTATTTATGATATGAATTACCTCTTTAGCATGAGCAAGAGTGAAGCTAATGGCTGTATTATTTCAGGTTCTTTCATCTCTTTTTGTGGCTTAATCTATCATCTTCAATCAAATCCTGGTTCTTGCAATCTGATTCCTATCATCGAGAGCATTATTCTTGGCTATTATCTTCTTGAATGTGACAAGAGCACATTGGGGCTTATGGATGGAAGGGTGTTATCTATTTTGAGTCAAATCAATGTCGAGATGAATTTGACACCAAAATTGGTTGCTCCGGTAGGTTTAACAGAGACTTTGAATGGTTTGGACAAGGTTAAGGCTAATAGGAATGCTCGGTTTAGTGGAAGTATGTTGGTTTTGCAAGTAAAGGTCGATTTTTGTGCATCAAAGATGAATAGCTAGATTTCATGCTTGAACATCTAGATTTGCCACTCATATAGCCGGTCTGAAAGGCATGAATAGCCGATTTTCCGGCTTCAATAGTCGGTTTTACATCTTTCTCATCTCTAATGCAGTTTTATGTTTTTTTTTTTTATAGGTTTGGCTTATGGAGAAGCTTAAGGTAGTGATGCCCCCTGATCTTTCAATAAATTATAGGCCTAATAACTTTTGAGAAGGAGAATTTTGGTGAGGTTTAACAAAAAAGAAGAATGGGTAGCTTGGATGCATGGTTTGGTTGAGAAGGATATTCAATGGGTTTGCCTTTAGTGGAATTTCTCCGATGTATGCTCAAGGAGTTGAGGCAATGCTCTGTCTATCATCTCTCAAGGATTGCATGACAATAAGGATTAAAACAACATCCTACTCATATGCTTTATCTCCCAAATGTTGGTGCACCTACCAAGTCTTTTATTAAAGCAATCACTCAATCATGGCCTAGAAGAGTCATGCTACACCACGTTCATAGAAATCAAGACTTCTCAATATGTCTCCCTTTCGAACCCGTTCTGTTTCTTTGATTATCCACCCGAATCGCCCACTGCATGGCCATACTTCTTAATATGTGGGACAAAACATATATATGCTTAATAATTGGTCAAATGCAGCCCTAGCCACGGTTCCGAAACTGCCAGTTCCGATTCCATAGTTTATGGAACCAGACCGGAACTAGTCTAAGGCCGGTTTTGAACCGAGTTTCAGTTTCGGTTCTAAACTATTTTAATATTTTTTAATTTTATAATTATATTTAAATAATTTAAAATATTGTAATAATTTTTAAAATAATTTAAATTAAGTCAAAAACACTAATGTAATTAAAACTTGAAGTGAATAAACTTTAAATAATAAATGAATTAAAATTAACAATGAAAATAATAGAAAAAATTAAAGGGCTTGAACTTAATTTTCTTACCAAAAATTAAACTGCCTACGTATCCTCTTGGGGTTTGAGGAATCAAAGCCAACTTAGTTCTCTTACATTTGAAAAAAATACTGGATACCTCTTTACCTTATTAATTTAGTTGCTACCAATTCCAGAAGAAAGTAATAATAATAAAAATAATACTTAGTAGTAGTATGAATTTTAGAGAGTAATAATAATAAAAACAATTAAAGAGTAATAATAGTAATTAGAGAGAGTAGTGTAGTGAGGAGAGATTAATAAGATTATAAGAGAATATTGAGAATGAAAATTGAGAGAGAATGAATGAGAGGATGTATGTATAACATATATGTATTGTGTAGTGTATGTGAATAATTGTGAAAAAAAAATTAGAGTGGGGGAATGTATTTATAGGAAAAAAATTTCGAATTGAATGGTGGGATTGGCTTTATGCACCCAACCCAGTAGGTCAGGGGTCGGCCGGCCATAAGTTCGAATCCTACCACCTTTTTTGTGGATCATCCTGTGGTTATCGCATGATGGGAATAACAAAGCAGATATTTTGAAATGAGCACGAAATGTCAATATCTGAATTGTTTATAGGAAAAAAAATTCATCTTAAAATAACCATATTATCTTAAAAATATAAATGTTATTAGGGGCAATTTTGACATTTAGTAATTATTATATTATAAATAATATAAATTTTTTTCAGTTTGGAACCGTGAATCGGTAATTCGGAACTAGAATCGTCGGTTCATGGTTCAAATTTTTTTAAACCGGCTCTAAACCGGCCTTCCCCCGATTCCAAACCAGTTCAGGTCTAGTTTCATATTTAATCTGTTTTGAACAGGTTTTAAGTCCGAACCGGTCTTTGGCTAGGTCTAGTAAGATAGTTTCTTTTAAAATTTTTTTTAAGCCTTTAAGCCATGTGCACTAATTGGTGGACAATAAGCGTTGCAGATGCACCACTCTGTGACAATTGCAGACGAAAAAGATGTTTTAATTTGCTGGGTGCGAAATATTGTTAAAAAACAAATATTCTTCGTTGAAAATGATTAATCCTCATCACCTTCGTCACGCAAGAAGAAGAAGAAGAAAAGAAAAGTTAGTGGATTTTAATGGATTGGATAGATAGGGTCCAACAAAGTACAAATTTGACAATTTGAAAGCTCATTCAGCCCTATTCTCAGGTACATATTAATCAATTTCTTTTTTTTTTTTTTGAAATGGAGCAATAATGACTAATTTTAATCTGGACCCAACAAGTTTTTCGGCTTTTTTCTTTTGATGTGATGCCATGATAATGGGCAAATGGTACTGGCCCACGATGTGATGCCATGGTACTTGCTGCTTTCAGCTGCTTAATTTATGGATAAGACTTTGATTAACAATTATAATTAGGATAAATTGCATTTTCTTTTCTGTGTTTTGTCATATTACACTACTTCATCTTTAACATTTGAAAAAATTTATTCATCTCTGACATTTGTTTTTTTTTTTTGGCACTCATTAGTCTTTTCTGTGGGGATGAAGTAGTACAAGAAAAAATAAATGTCAGAAATAAATAAGTATTTTTTCAAATGTCAGGATAAAATAATGTAATATGACAAAATACAGGGGGAAAATGTAATTTACCCTTATAATTAAGTGAAAACTGAGATTCATGGATTATATATAAGCATTAGATAAAGAAAATCAAACTTAGAAAATATTCTTGTACTCATCTAATATTGAATATAAATGTGAGGTTAGCAATTTTTTTTTTTTGGCCAATAAGATAGCAATGTTAAGTTTGATTGGTAATAAATAAAAAAATTTAATGCTAGACAGATTTGAGAACATCAATTATATAATAATAATAGTGTTGTTAATTTTTTTTTAATTTGTAACACAGAATGTTCTAAAATAATATATTGAGAAAAGAAAAGGTGGTCTAAGTTTGAAAAATTGTGCAGTACCTATCTTGTATGGTTTGGCAAGCATCATTTTCAAATAAAACAAGATATATTCAATTAGTTTAGCTTGACTTTGAAAGATATGCATGTTGAAAAAGGGAACATCTTATGTTTGTTCATTTGGTCCAAAATCAAAGAAGAAAAGGGTATTGGATTTTCTACCAAGAAATGATGATGACAGAAAGATTGCTTCATGTGGTACCCATAGAAAAAACCTTAAAATATAGAAGCATAGAACTATGCATGATTCACTTTTGTTCTTTTGCTACCATAAAAAATAAAAAAAATCAAGACAATGATGTTCTTTTGCTACCGCCGAACTTTCTATGTTGCTTCATCAATCATATCATGCTAACCTTATACATAATGGTACTTTTAATGATTTACCCACTAATTGTTAATGACAACAAATATAAAGAAAAGCAAGAACTTTTCTTCTTCACAAGTACTACCAATTTTAGTGCATGATTCTAAAATGGGGATCTATGTATCATTTTCTACCAAGAAAATGACAGCAACTGATAAAGAATTGCTTGCATGTGGAGTGGACCTGATCCTGTTTTCTTTATTGGTAACATAAAAAAAAAAAAAATTGATTTCTTCTTAAATGGTTTGTCGGGGATGGCATGATGTTATTAGTGAATTTTTTTTAATTAACAAAAAGGTTAGACCTGATAATTTTTTATAATTAGTAATGAGACCATATAATTTATATATTGATGAATTGTATAATAAAATAATTTTTTTAATTAAATGACTAAAAAGATTAAAAATTTGCATGATTGAATTAATTAAAAATTAAAACTTAAGTTAGCAAAAAAAATTTCATATAATAATAGTCTAAAGCTGAGCATATACACAATAAAATGTGAAATAAGTATGAATTTCTAAAATTAGTAATAATCATCCCTTAAAATGAAGAAATTATTTAATTAGTTTATTAACCATAAATTTAAGCATATGTACCTAAGATTATTAATATATCAGCATGTATGGAATATAATTTCTTTTTGCTAAAAGAACAAAAGATGTTGAATTTTCTCAAAAGAAAAATAATGACAAAAGATTGCTTGATCAATATATAGAGAAAGATGAACATCTAATTTTTTTTTAGCTATTGTTTTTTATTAATTAATATGAAAAAGAAATTCTGCCAATAAGAGAGTAGTTAAATTGTTAATATTCTCCAAGGGCATCCTAAGGTGTAAGGTTTGAATTTTGTCATTATCGAATTGTGGCATTTATTTTTACTTAATTTAAAAGGGAAAGACTACTTCTATTGTACAGTTTATTAATGTTTAGATTATATAATCTTTCTATTAATTAAAAAAAATTATTATACCATGACCTATGGGTAAGTTATTATTTGACAACAACCTAAACATCATCATGTTTCTAAGAATTCTTAAATAAAAATAATTTTATACTTTAAACTAACCATTTTGAAGATGTATTTATCGACATCAATTAAGATTTTTTAGTATATATATATATATATATGTGTGTGTGATATGTTTCTGATAAGAAAAAACCCAAGAGCCATGTAAAAATTTAAAATGTTTAATTGATGAGTTTTTCATCATTCAATTAAATTCAATTTAATTTATACATTTTTGGTTAATAGGGAGGACATATGATCTATGATATGTTATTTAATAAGAAAAAACCCAAAAACCATGTCATAATTTAAAATGTTTAATTGATGAGTTTTTATCATCCAATTGAATTCAATTTAATTTATACTTTTTGGGTTAATAGAAAAATCATATGATTTAGGTTTTGATGCACTTCTTTTCCTTTTAAATCGATGATTGTAGAATTTAAATTTTACAATTTAAAATGTTGTCATAGAGAAGTTATGAATTGATTCACGGATTTAATTTATATATTAATTAAACATAGTGTGGGGTTGGTTATAACTTTTCTTAATATGTGGGACAAAACATATAATGGAAAGATATCTTTAAAAAATATATATATATATATATATATTGTTCAGGCCTACGCCATGCGTGCTAATTGGCGGATAATAAGCATTGTAGCTGCACCACTCCTGATAATTGCAGGCGAGAAAAAATGTTTTGACTTGCTGGGTGCGAAATATTCTCGTTGAAATTGATTAATTCTCATCTTCGTCACGCTAGAATTAGAATAAGAAAAAAAGTTAGTGAATAGATTTTAACGTATTAGATAGATAGGGTCCAACAACTACAAATTGACTCTTAAAAAAAAAAACAACAACAACCACAAATTGACAATCTGTAAAGCTTAGTCAGCCACTATTCTCATGCACATATTAATATATATATATATATATATATATTTAGCCATAGACAATGACTAATGTTTTTTTTGAAGACTAATTTTAATTTGGACCCACCAATTTTTTTGATGTGATGCCATGATAAAAATACTGGCCCACAAAGATGCCTTTATTTTCAAGAAAAGAAAAAACTAAATCATTATTTTTTTTTTAATTCGAATGTCTTTGACTAGTACTTGCTATTTTCAGTTGCTTAATGTATGGATAAGAAATCACCAAAGAATATTCAACAGGTTTTTTTTTATTTTTTTATTAAATAAAGGTCCCACGAATCATGGATTATATAATAGATTCTCACTGGCTAATTAGATGGATAGTGGCCATGGGCACTCAAATTTAAAATTTATATAATTCTTATAAATAAAAATATTCATCAAAATATTATTTTAATTGTGTGATTAACATGCCAAACATTCATGAACAATAAAATTTAAAAAAAAAACTGAATTGATAATCGTTGATAATATTTAAATGGTATCCAGTGGCTATTAACTTGAAGTAAATGTTGAAATTAAAATATATTTGTTCAACTTAATATATCAAAGATGATGCTTTTTTCATATAATGTCTTCGTTTTGATTAGTCATAAGAGTTCATATTATTTTAAAATTTCACTAGAATATAAAACTCTTTTAACACCTATTTTTTCATATATAAACTCTAAACCTGATAAGAGAAGATCAGTTATGCAATAATGTTGTTAAAAACATTTATGAAGTTTGTACCAAAGAATGTTTTAGAACTTTCCAAAAAAAAAAAAAGAATGTTTTAGAAGAATACATTGTTAGTTGCCCAAAAAAAAAAAAAGAAGAATACAGTGTTAAAAGAAAAGGTAATCTTAGTTTAAAAAACTGTGTAGTATCTTTGTACGGTTTGGTAAGCATCTTTTTCAAATCAAACATGCTTGTTTGATTTGAAAAAGACGCTTACCAAACCGTACAAGATACTGCACAAATATATATATATATATTAGCACAGCTTTGAAATATATGTAGAAAAAGGGCACAGGTTTTTTTTTTGAGAACTGAAAAAGGGGACAGCTTTTGTCTGTTCATTTGCTCCAAAATTAGAGAAGAAGAAAAGGTATTGGATTTTCTAACAAAAAAAGAAAAATTGATATTGACAAAGGATTGCTTGCATGTGGTACCCAATGCATGATCCACTGAACTTTCTACGTTGCTTCGTCAATCACATCTACTACATGATAAGGTACTTTTTAAAATTTACCCTTTTGATAATGACTACTTCTGCTTTTATTTTATTTTATTTTTAACAAATTAAAAAAATTCAGTGAAACATGCTTATTCTTTTTTTTTATATATAAATTGGGAGGTTATATGATTTTAGTATTGAAAAACTGCACAATAGAGGGTAATTATATATTTTTTAAATCGACGATAACAGGAATTGAATTCTACACTTTATAATACCTTTAAAGAAAAGTCATTACTTAACTATTGTATTGACTAATTTCTTTTATTTTTAATTAGTAAATCACTGAATTCTTTTGAACACCTAAAGTGAAAAAGAAGAGAGTTGTGATCACCGTTAGTCAAGATACCATTACCATATATCACTTCTTTGCTCTAAAGAAAAGCAATAACTTTTCATCTTTTCACAAACACGTACTACCACTTTTAGAAAAGTGCAAGATTCTAGCTTGCTAGCAACCTACAAAAGCTATAAACCGATACTTATTTATCATTTTTTTTTTTTTTGAACAAAGATACTTATTTATCATTTTTCTACCAAGAAAATGACAGCAACTAATAAAAGATTGCTTGCACGTGGAGTGGACCTCATCCTGTCTCTTTCTTAGTACAAAATTATAGCAGATTATAACACTTATACATGTAATAAAAAAAAAAATCATTTCTTCTTAAGTGGTTTGTCTCTATACTAATGTCTAGTTGGGATGGCATGATGTTGTTGGTCCTTTCTTTTTTATTAACAAAGAGGTTAGACTTAACAATTTTGTTAATTAATAATGAGATGACATGAATTATATATTAATAGACTGTATAATGAAGAACAACTCTTTTTTATTAAATTAGTAGA
Organism: Mallotus japonicus; assembly: GCA_949634005.1. Taxonomy (NCBI): domain Eukaryota; kingdom Viridiplantae; phylum Streptophyta; class Magnoliopsida; order Malpighiales; family Euphorbiaceae; genus Mallotus; species Mallotus japonicus. The sequence continues at coordinate 7,098 of CATIWK010611609.1, read as the reverse complement.
AATAAATAAAAATTTACATGATTGGATTAATGAAAATTAAAACTTAAGGTAACTAAAAAACAATGACATATATTTTTAAGCACATGACATTTTATATAAATTACTGATATTCAAAATTTACTGAAGTTTTAAATAATTTTACTTGATTTAAAATAATAATTTTTTTAATAATTTAATATTTTTATATATAATATGACTCAAACTTGAAATGTCATTTAAGTAAAAATAATTTTATGAGTTAATTCTAACAGTTATTGGGTAAGTGATATAAACACAAACAACATATATAACTGCACATAAAAAAGTATTTTGATTTGCTGGGTGCGATATATTCTTCGTTGAAAAGACTTATTACTCACTCACCATAACAGTTATTGGTCACGCTAGAAGAAGAAAAAAAAGAAAAATTAATTGGTAGGTTTTAATAGGTAGGATATATACTCGCGACCATTGCGGACCAAATAAGTGTTTTGATTTTTGTTTAAAAAAAAAATGTGTTTTGATTTGCTGGGTGCCAAATATTCTCGTTGAAAATAATTAATCCTCACCACTGTCACACTAGAAAAAGAAGAAAAGAATTTGGATTCTCTTATATTATATTTGATTTAATTCCATCAAATTTTTCATTTTATTTTTAAATAAATTTTAGATAAAATTTATTTAAAAATAAATTTTTATTAATAAAATGTATTTGATTCAAATAAATATTTTATGAAATTCATTTCTAATGAATTTTATATTTTGTTATATTGTATTTGATATAAGTTTATAATTCAAGTAATTTTTAAATTTGGTCAAAAAATATTTTAAAAAAAATAAAAATAATGAAAGGTATTATATCATGTATAGAGAAAATATGCGCTGGAAGAGTTTTACTTTTCTTACATATCTATTCAAATCTAATTTTAAATTTTTCAGAGCCCTTATAGCTACAGAACTAAAAGTATCATATTAAAAAAAAGAAAAAAAATTAATTAGTAGGATTGGATAGGTAGGTCCAACAAGTACAAATTGACATTTTATAATTTTTTTTTATCGGTATTGTGTTGTTAGTACCACAATCGGGTCACGACTATTAGTTTGTTAGCGGGGAGGGGGGAACATGATCTATGTGGGACCCACAAGAGGTCCCTTTTTCCTTGGGAGCGGCCAAGGGGTAACCCTTGGCATTGCCAAGGTTTGAACCCAGGACCTAAGAGTCCTAGGTTTACCTCAGCCTTAGCCTGGTGGCACCAGGCTAAGGCCTCATCGGCGACATTTTATAATCTTAGTCGGCCACTATTCTCATGTGTGTGTATATACATATATTTATATATATTGAAATGGAGCAATGTATAATGACTAAATCAAAGTCTTATCCGTCCATCCAAAACATTCATGAGTTAGTAATAGTATGCAAGAATTAACTACATCAACAAGTGAGTAGAAGAATAGAAGTTGTACTTCTTATAAGTTCTCTCTAGAGTTTGTACTAGTAGAGAGGTTAGTGCAGCTCAGTCAAAAGTTTCTTCTTCCACAAACCTTTAGCTCCCCCGTCTTACAATGGCATCTACGTCTTATTCCAACCCTAATGCAGACAAAGGAGATTCCAGCGGGTCCTTTGTAACTCTGAAACTGGAAAATACCCCAGAAAAAGGTCAGTCATAAACATAAAGAGTCTCTGGTTGGCAAAATACTATCTATCAAAAAGTTCTCAGCAACAACAGTTTCACAAATCGTCCAACAGCTTTGGACCATTCTCAACCCTATAACTGTCAAGGAGCTACTTAGCCATAATGTCTTCTTGTTCAAGTTCAACTTAGAGAAAGATAAAGAGAGGATCAAAGAAGGGAGACCATGGTCTATACAGAGAAATCTATTGGTTCTGAAGGAATAGGAGTTGGAACTTTTGATAGATGAACTGGATTTCAGCACAGAGCATTTCTGTGTACATATGGCTTACCTTTGCAACAAATGACCACTAAAAACATGCAACTCATCACAAACAACATGTTTGCTAGTCTCATATCAAACAAGGATGCTCTCTACACTGATGTAGAATGGGAGCCAGACATGAGGCTAAAGGTTGTCGTCGATCTTAAAAAGCCTCTACCCAAGGTTTTATGAATCAAAGAGATGATCGCAAGCAGTAGGTATTCTTTTAATACGAGCGCCTCCCTTCCATATGTGCTTAGTGTGGTTTTTTTTTTACCATCAAACGGCTAATTTCCAGAATGTAACCACCGAAAATGAAAAGAATTCAATCATCAAGCATCACAGGGAGTATGGGCCGTGGAATTGAGCAATTATGGAGAGAAAAGCTGGTCTCGGAGATAACCCTTGTTGGAACGAGAGTGCTGGCTACAATCTAATGTTGGTTCATAGGGAGTATCCAAAGGGTAACAAGAAACTCCTACTGACAGCTGATGTCACGTCTAGAAAGGAGGAATGCAACAGCAAGGGGAAAAGCAAAAAGGACGATGAAACAGACATACCTATCCAACGCTTCAACTCTCTTTCAATCACTAGCAAGGAATACTTGAATGTCACTTTGGAGATTACCGAAATCCAAGATTCAGAGAAAGCTGGATTAGGCAAAGTAGGTAGAAAAGAGTTGCTGGGAAAAAGGCTTTGCTTCTTATCTTGGTGCAGCAGCGAATCAGATTCTTACCGTTAATCTAACAAACAATCTACAAAAGGAAAATGAGTTGGTTGTAGCTTTAGAAGAGAGCTGGCCAAAGCTCAAAAGGCAACGTTTTGATGCCAAGTTGGAAGCCACGGGCTTATTAATGGAGCAGCTTATTGGGTCAAAGCCCAAAAGAGAATTGCCAATAAGAACTGCTTCTAAGCGGGCTCTGAATAGGAAGGTTAAGTTGAAGGACCTACCTCGGGCCAGCCCAACTCATTCACCCCCCATATCTAGGCAGCATCAGAACCTATCAATCTCAACCCACTCTGTTATTATCCTGGACCATGTTGGTCCAGTTAACGCAGCTGCTGGGGATTTTCACACCCAGGACTGAGCATCGGTTGTGCTCCTTCAGACTTTACTATTTTGTTGTAGCTTATTTTGTTTTATGAGTCTGTAATTGTCTTGTTTTAGTATTGTTATTTCAGGTTTTCCTAGTTTGGTCGTAGTTAGTCTCTGAACTCCTATCTAATATAGATACATTTCATGCTTAACTTGAAAAAGGCTCCTTTAAGCAGCTCCAAAGACCAAGAGTTACGTAGCAGTAGCTTATTTTGTCCTCATTCCTCTCATGGACACTTTTATTGTATTTGGCTTTCACTCTTCTTGAATGAATCCCATCTTTGAAAAAAAAAAATGAAAGTCTCATTTGTGGACGTTTTAAGTTGAATAACCTGATTAGTTTAGCTTTTACAGTAGCTGATAACTGATAACTGATAGCTGATAGCTGATAGCTAATAAATATAAAGTGTTTGATAAAATTTTATTAGCAGTTGTTGTTTGTATCTCAAATGACCATTAAAGGTATATTTTATTTGCAACTATAATTTCATATACTTCTTATAATATTTTTAGTTATGCAAATTATTTAAAAATATATATATATATAGTAATAAATAATAATTTATTATTTTTAATTTATATATTATTAAAATAATTAATACACATTATTTTAAAAATAAATTTAAAATATAAGTATTATTGTATAATTTTTTAAAAAATAATTATAGATATAAATATAATAATTATTTAATTATTAATTACAATTCACAATAATATTTATTTAATTATGAACTGTAAAAAATTGATTACATACATTTAATTTTAATTTAAATGAAGTTATTTGTTATTATTTATTTTTTACTAAGGGTAAATAGTCTAAGTAAAAAATGAATACAAATTAGCTATCAGCTGATAAGAAAAATTTTCAAAATAGAGCTTATTAAATCAGCTGTTTTGAATAAAACCAACTATCAGCTGATGATTTTAAAGTTTTACCAAATACCTAAATGGTAGTTGATTGAGGACAAACCTCAATCAGCTAAACCAAACGCCCCTAAATATATTTAATTTCAACAATATTCATTTCAAACTAATAGCCACATGAGATCATTTAAATATTATCAACAGTTATCAATTCAATTTTTTAAGGCATAATATATACATGACCCTCTGTATTTATCATTTTTTGTCAGTTTGACACCTCAATTTATAGTTTTGCCATTTTGACACCTGAACTTGGCTAAAATGTAATGTTGAAACCTCTGTCAGAACACATAGCACGAAATAAAGAATTAGCATGTGTCACATCATAAGGGTTTAACTGACAAAAAACTACAAGTAGAGGTGTCAAACTGACAAAAAGTGACAAGTACAGGGGTGGAAGATGCATTATGTCATCATATTAGTGCAAATTAGTGCATTTAAGCCAATTTAAAGTGTTAAACTGGCAAAAAATAACAACTATAGGGGTCATATATGTATTATACCTTTTTTTAATGATATTGTTAATGAATGTTTGGCATATTAATCAAATTAAAATAATATTGTAATTAATGTTGTTTTTGGAAAATTGTAATTAATGTTTTTATTTGTAAGATGCTATGAGTTTTTCATTGGAATTTCAAGCTACTAATATGGTTTCTCAGAGTTACAGATCTTCTACTAGAGCTGTAGTTAGGTGGCTCCCGCCTCCAGTAAATTCAGTTATAATTTTTCAAAAAATTATTTTAAAATTTTTATATAAATTTAACATTTGTCCCAAAATATATATATATATATATATACTCTAACCCATTTATTTCTATTGAAATTTTATCTTTATTAATTATAGTTCAATTGTGGCTCCCACATTTTCAAGTCTAGTTTTGCCCTGTGTATAACAAAAAAAATTATTTCAAACCAGTAAAAATTATTTTGTAAATTAACAATTATAAAATTTGAACTCAATAATTTTTATTGAAAAAATTAATTATGGAGATTCTAACTGTATGGTTTAGACTTCAGAGACATTGAGTAACGCACCTAATAGTGTTTCGTTTTTGCTGTTAAAAAAAAAAAGAATTTCTTTTCTTATTGGTATTATCAGGGCCCACAAGTTACTAAACATCAATCCAACAGAAAAGGTATAACAATCCTCCCTTCGCCCAAAAAAAAAAAAAAAAAACAGTCCTCCCGTGTATATATGCTGAGCTTGTCAAAGCATAACCTGAAGTCGGCTAGCAATAGCAATGGCAATGGCAATCTTCTCAAAAGTATTACAAAAGAAAGATGTTGAGAAAAGATTATCAGTTCCAGATACTTGCCCAAAAGCATTTCTACTTCTCGAGAAAGGGACTGAGAGGAATTTGCGAGTCAAAGATGAAAGTGGAATAGTGTGGAAGTTTCGTTGCAGCGTTCAAACAGAATTATCTCACACACCAAATATTTATGGTGATTGGTTACAGTACGTTCGGAGTAAAGATTTGAAGCAAGGTGATGTGATAATCTTCTCTGAAGAGAAAGGTCGTGGTACAAGTACTGGAGCTGACTACAAAATTGAAGCCAGGAAACAGGGATCCTATTATTTGAAAATCAGATCCATGCATGCTCAAGATCAGTACTCTACCTGTTTAAATTTTTAACTTGTAAAATCAGATCCATGCATGCTCAAAGCATTGATGTATTGATTAATATGTGTTTCAACTGACGAATTTATGTCAATTAAAGAACAATTTTCTTGAGCAGATAGATACATACATCTTTCTATATATAAAATTAAGCAGAGGACAAAAAAAACAGAGCGGCAATAGAAGAAGTGAGCTTTACTTAGACTAGTTCATCAGGCCATCTGGATACTCTTAAAGATATCGATAATTGATCGATCCATAAGGACATCAATTAAAAGTTTTCGGCAAAACCCAGTAGAGATATTGATACAAATATACTTATGGTTGTAATTATATATCCAAAGAACATATTCAACCCACTCTTCTAATTAATTTGATGTTCAATCAGAAATTTAGTGAATGTTTCTGTTGGTTTTAGTGGTGAGAAATTTGGATTCTTTTAAGCATAGTCTTGAGTTTCTATATCCAAATATCATGAAACGTTGAAATGTGCCCTAAACACACTAATTTTATACCTAAAAACCCTTTTATTCATTCATATTTCTATCAAAACCTGTTGAATGCATATCAATATTTAAGCTATGGAAGTGCTGTTAAACAATCTTTGCACTTGCACTACAAGATTTTATTCACATTACATTATTCAAGACTGAAATCGATAAATATATATATTGGTTTTACCACATTCACAGAGCAGAGACTCAAGTGTTGAATATTCTTCTCCGAGCATGCTAATGGTGTATCTGACACCATTAGTATTTGTCAGGTGAAATTGATGGTTGTTAAGTTCTCGATTGGTATAGTGCAGTCTGTCTAATTATTACCAACATTTTCGTAAATTTTTTTTTTATATATATATATAAATAGAGAAGTGCTAAACAGTTAGAATTTAGAATTTATTCAAGTTTTTTTTTTTTTTGCTAGAAAGGGCAGTTATGTCATCTTAGGTGAAAAATAAAGGCTATTCATGAAAAACTACATTAGTGTAAGGATGATGATACATGTGCCTAATAGCGACATGTACAATTCAATCGCGGTGATTAAAATATTAAGAAGTCTGACAGTACAAAAAGTTAGAAAAAATACATATACCTATGTTAAAAGGATAATTTGGTAATTTGAAATCATTCTACCTTAAACTTCTCTCTTCATCTCCCTTTTTATACCTCTTGTTATTGCAAAAATTGAAGGTTATTTTTTTCATCATCTACTTTGTGTTCTTCGATTTGAGCAAGCTTTTTTTTTTTTTTTTTTTTGAATCCATTTCTAGTTAAAACCAATCTCATCCATGATATCACCTAAACCCAATTTTCAATGAAAATCCACCTCCTTAAATTGGTAAAATTACTTCATTTTCAATGAAAACCCATCTCCTTGAATTAGTAAAATTACCTACAATGGTATTGATAATCCAACAAATAAAGCTCTTTTTGTTTATCATCTGTTTTGCTGGTGTCGGCTGATTGGTGGCAATCTAGGGTTGCAGTGGTGATGTGGGTGGTGGCGGTATTTGGCAGATCTGATGAAGGTTACTCCGCGGCA
>CATIWK010611596.1:0-13836 GCA_949634005.1 Mallotus japonicus | reverse complement strand
ATTCAAATATTTTAATTTTAAAATTAAAAATATTTTATTTACATGCATATATAGATTTGAATAATGTATATTTAAAAGTAAAAAAAATTATATCTTTATAAATAATTTTATTGATTATTTAGATTTTTTGAATTTTTTTTTATAATTTAAAGTATAAAGTTTATAATATTTATAAATATAATGTAGTTTTCAAATATTATTAATTTTATTTTTTTATTTGTAGTTATAATTTAAAAATTATTAATAAATAAAAATTATTAGATTATAAATAGTTTAATATGAGATATACCAGTTCTACACAAGTAAATAACAAAAATAAATAATCAATAAATAATTATTCAGTCAAATGATAGATGAAAATATTATTTATATGATTTACATGATCTAAAACTTTATGAATATTAAAATATTTAAAATTTTTTGGAGTTATTAATTGTTAGAATAAAATATTTATGAATAAAAATTATAAATTAATAATTATCATTTTTAGGTTATTAACTTAATTAAGAGAAATTAAAATTTTTAAAGTGTTTTATTTATAGTAATCAATTGAATTTGAGTTATAAATTGTCAATATAACTTTATAATATTCACTTATTTTAATTAAAATTTAAAGGTATTTTATTTATACGTATAGCTTTGAATAATGTCTATTTAATATTAAAATAAAATTTACATTTACATAATCAACATTTGTTAGTTATTTTATTATTAATTTTAAATTTTTACAATTTACAATCTAGAATTCATAATACTTCAAAAAATTATTATTTTTATAATATGAAATTTTTATGATTTTTTAAATATTAAAATTTTTTTAAATTTTTGTTTAAGTTATTTCAATCTTATTTTAATATAACTTATTCATTTATAAAAATTTTTAAATAATATTTTTATTATTTTAGTAGATTATAAAGTTAATTGAACTAGAAAGTATATGTTTAAATAATTTTTTTGTGTACAATAATTAATTTGACTATATTTGAATTTTGAATATAAATTTAGAGACTAAAAAGAAATTTGTCAATAAAAAGCAAATTGAGCCAAAATTTCAGTTGGAGCGCGTGTCATTACTGTCAGTACGAAGGTGTCTATAAGGTCAAATTTTACAAGTTAAAGTGTCTATAAGGTCAAATCTTAAGTATGGGGAGCCAATCGGTTTTTTGCTACAAGTACAAGGGCTACGTATGTATTTGGCCTATATATATATATATATATTGAAAAATAAAAAAGACAATTAAAAATGTATAGAAAGATGAACAAGAGAAATATATGAAATACAACCTTCATTAAAGGGAAACTGAGAGATCATACTCCTACATGAATGACTTTGAAAGAAACGAACACAGACACACATCAAACATGACAACACCAAAAAAAAAAAAAAAAAAGAAGAAGACTCTAAAGAAGGAACATGCTATGGTCGATGACAAACAACGTTTATTATATCATCACTGCGGATTAATTATGACGCCAATTCTTTGAACCATCAAATGGCAGTACCATGTCAGTTCCATCAGCAAAGAATCCCTGAAGCCCTATTTCATCACTGCCCGAGCTACCTCCAGTAACATTGCTGGGAGGAGGCAGCCCCAGTCCCATGGTATTTTCAGCACTGTTACTGCCTCCTGCAATATTTCCATGAGGCAGCCCAAACCCAACAATGTTTCCACCCATAGGAGGTGGCAGTCCCATATCCAAGCAAGCATTTCCACCGCGGTCGCCACTGCCGCTGCCACTGCCAACCATGGTTAAGTTACCATGAGGGAAAGGAAGAGGGAGCCCTAGACCAAGAGGCCCCATTTCAACTCCAGTACCAACAGGGTAACCTGGAGCAAAGTTATAGGCATATGGTGGTAGGTTGCCCATGCCCGCACTCATGGCCATGGCCAAGTCATTCTTAGTACCACTGTTGCCAGCAGCAGCACTATTTTCGTTATTGTTGATCATGTCAAGAAACCATTGATCCCACAGCATAGCATCTGAGGGATTATAGTTCCTGATCACATGATCACCACCAGCACCAGAACCAGAACCAGCTTCCACCAGCTGACCCATCTCTTCCATGTTGTTGCTTTCTTGAGGAGGCGGAGGAGGAAGAGCAAGATCATGGCCAGGTGGAAGAAGAGGAGGAGCTTGTTGAAAATATTCAACTCGTTTCCTAATATCCCTCATCCTCTCTTCTAGCAACCATATCAAGATCTGCATGTCACTTATTTCGAAATCATCGATTCCATTACCATGGTTATGGAGTCTATCCATTAAATAAGACAATTCTATCTCTCTATTTTTCTTTTGGCTCTTTCTCGAGTGCTCATGAGCTTTACCCATCCTCTCTTTCAGATAGCTTTCTTGATTCACCATCTTTTTGTACCTCTCTATCTCTGGCATATCTTGGAACCTTATCAGCATTTGCTGCACTACTGGCCTTGATGGCCACACCATTGGCTCAGCTTCATCAGGGCTATAGATGATAACTAAAGCACTGACACCACATAAGATGCTAAGCTCATTCACTTTCTTTAAAAGCCCAATTCTCCTTTTCTTGAGGCTAGCTTTTCTAGCAGTATCATTAACTATCCACACTAGCTTAACCTTCTTTCTAGTCATGATTCTTGCTATACTATGACCAACTCTAAAGCCAAAGATGGTGTTTGCTTTCTTTAGCTAACGAAAGACTAGAAATGTTTGTGCTCTAAACCCTAGCAAAGGTGGTGTTTATATAGTAGTGAAATGAATAGATAAGACTAAAAATGTCTTTTTATTGTAGATGGTGAAAAAGGAAAAAAGGGTATAGGACAAAAAGTTAAAAGCCATATGGATTTGGATTTTTAAGACTCATTGGCATTTTGGTTAAGAAAATCTCTGTCGGGATTCTAAGATAATAGCATTTTTGGTAAGTTTTTTATAGTTATTTGTTGTCAATATGTAGGATTCTTCAGTATGATTTCAGTGATATTGTTGTAACAATATAATAAGGTTTGAATATGTTAAATATTGCTTGCTACTCTCACCATTGAATTTACGTTTCTTAAGTAAAACGACTGGGGTGATGTGGGGCTGGAAGACTAGGGTTAGCTCAAGTTACCAAAGAAGTATTCTTTACACTCAAGTACTCCCAATTATGTTGACCAATAGTATGGATGATTTATTTTCATGTCTATATTACATTATACGACAGATATACCAATCGATTAAACTTTTTTTCTAATAAATAGGTTGATCGCCGTATTTTTCTAAATTAAAAAGTGATAATAGAATAAAATACTATTTGTCATATTATAGTATATATATCTCTTTTGAAAAATAAATATAGTATGATTCCATGTTAATTAAATTTATTCTATTTTAATACCAATGAATATCCAAGAATTTGGATTTCCTAATGTATACTTTGATTTTTTTTTTTAATTCAAGCACAAAACAAATGCATACCTTCATGCCATTAGCAATTTTTTGTAGCAATTTTGTTTATTCAAACACAAAATGTTGATTTGTGAAATTTAAATATAATATTTAGTACTAAAGTTATATGAATCAAAATTGAGTATTCAAATTAAAATAAAATAAAAACTTGGTGATTGTAGGTGCATTTATTGATAACTATTATATATCACGTGTTTCACAAGTGATTTTTTAATTAATTTTAAACTCATTTTTTATAAAATAAATTTTTTATTTTGAATCAAATATTCTTACATGATTAATATTTATTCGAGATTAAAATTTTTAAAATTTAAAAATAACAATGAAAAGTATCAAAATATATTTTATTATATTCATATAAAAAGTTATAATATATTTTATTGTATTCATATAAAAATTTATCATTTTTAATTTAATGTAATAATCTTAGTATATTTTTTATTTTAGAAATTGTATTTTATCTTTTCACCTTTAAATTTCAGTTTAAAATTTTTTTAACAATAACATTCTTTTAAAAGAAATTAACAAACTTTTATGTAAGATCTTATCTCTAATAATAAATTTTAATATTTTTATAAATAACATAGAAAAATACTAAACTTATTTTCCGAAAAAATTTATTTTTTTTAGTCTATAGTGTCTATTTGTATTTATCTCCATTAAAAAAATACCAATTTTATTTGAGCAATTACAGTTCATGTTTTTCAATATTTTTAATATTAATATTATTTTTACTCTAAAAACATTATATCCACCATATTTAAAAAATTATTATTTTAGTTAATAATTAAATAATAAATATTAGTTAATTTAATTTATTTTTAAATTAAATGGAATATTTGAAAATCATAAAATTTCTATTTTATTTACATAAAAACATTATATGAACTAACTTTTAAAAAAATTTATGGTTATAATTAATAATAAGATAAATAAAATAAAATTTAATTATTTGCTTATTAAATTTTAGTAAAACTTTCTAAGATAATATAAGAACCATTTCATTTATATAGCTATCCAATATTATAAATTTAATAGACTTGTAATTCGTTACAATTTTAATAGATATTCTATTTAAACAACTACATCATTTTTCAATAATTTTAATATTAATACTTTTTATATTTTGAAAATAATTCTATTTAATAATTATTTTCCATTTTCATTTTAAATTCAATGATTAGATAATAAAAATATAATATATTTAATTTTAGTTCTTTTTTTTTATTAAACTTTAATTAAATATTTGAAGATAATAAAATTATTATTTTGCTTATACAACATAAACTATTTTTTTTATCTTGTTGATTTTAATTTTATTTGTTTAGTTGTTGCATTGTTGCATAAATTTAATTACATAAGACTGATAAATTTTTTTAAATTTCATTTATATTAAATAAAATATAAGCAAATCTAATCAAAATAAAAAAGATATTTTTAATAAAATTACAACTAAAATTTTGATTAATTTAATTTTTGTTAGAGATAAAATATAAGTTAACCTAATTAAAATAAAATATACTTTCAATTAAAATATAATTTTTTTAATTAATTTAATTTTTATTAGAGATAAAATAGAAGTTAACCTAATTAGAATAGAAAATATATTTTCAATTAAATTAGAATTGAATTTTAATTCATCCAATTTAATACAACAATTTATTAGCAAATGACTAAATTACTCAATTTTTATACAACAATAAGTGAAGACTAATCAGTAATCTTTTCTATCCTGTTAGAGAGTAATTGATAATTGTTCAGTTCCTAATAGTTATAAAATAATATTTTATTAATTTTTTTTAAATAGTATATGATAGTTGTTGGAAACCTACTATATATATATATATATATATTGAATTGGAGGAGGGGAGAGGTAAAAAATCAAAACTTTGACTTGTATAATACTTTAAAGGGAGTAATGCCACCAGAGTACTCAATTTTCGATGTTGTTGGAAACCTAGTAGCTACCTTTTTATATTAGTTCTAATTTGAAGATTTTTATGAACAACTCCTAGCAATTCAAATATAATCATTAAATTATTTTTATCTATTTAAATATAGTTAGTTAATTTGACTTATCTATTTTAATTAAACTAATTGCTATATTTTTATATTTGAACTTCTTCTCTCCATATTTCTTTTAGTTTTTTAGTTCTTTCATATTCTATTCATTAATATTTTTTATAAATTCATTATATTCATTTTTTTAAAAATACTAAAATTATATTATTATATAATTTTATTGTATTTAATTTTATTATTTTTAATATTAAAAAATTCTAAACAAAAAATATTTTTTATAAAATTAATATATAATTGAATACAATTTGAACATATAAATAATTAAATAATTAAATAACAACAAATGCAAAGTTTTAAAATTCTAAAAAACTTAATTAATATCTTTAATATTCATTAAATATATAAATATCAATAATTGTAAATAATTTTATTAAATATTTTATATTAATTAAGTACCAATTATCAGCCAATAACTATCAATAACAGATTTCTTAAAAAAAAAAAAAAAAAAACTATTATTAACAGTTATCACTTGCCAGCTAACATATCGGTTTAGCTAAAATAAACCTCGGGAAAGTTACCATCTCTTCCATTAATACCCAATAGAAAATCAAATCCAAGCTCACAAATGTGATGGGCCCTATCTTAGAGATGGTTCTGCGCCCGGTATCTAAAATTTTGTAATGTACTAATACTTGAAAGTTCTTCAACTATTCCTCATTACAAGTTAACATTCATAAGGTTAAAATAGATCCAATTCTTTCGTTAAATAACAATTCGTAAAGTTAGCATTGTTTATTTTTTTAGGCTATAAAATTGGCATTGATGAACGATAAAATTTCATCAATTGATATCCATACAACTATTATTAAATCAAAGATTGCCATACAAAAAATTATTTTTTTAGTTTAAAAATTTCAAAAGTGCAATTGAGAGACAGGAAGAATGACTAATAATGTAGATATTAAAGTTTAAAATTTAGCTAGGTTTATATATTTAGTTTTTCTTGTAATAACATAAATAAAAAAGATTATAATGGATCAAGTTAAAAGGATTTACACATCATATATATATTTTTAATAAGGAGGTCATATGATCTAAATATCGATGGATTGTATAACAGAGGGTAACTTTTTTTTTTTTTAAATCTATAACAATAAAATTTGAATCCTATACCTTAGAAGCTCTTAGAGAGTTGTTACTATTTAACCATTCACTCATTGGCACTTAAATTATATCTTTATTAGGCGGAAATTCACACTATGTGTACAAATAATTATTTTAAATAATTCAAATAAGGAAATTGAATATATATATATATATATTGTGGAAGAATAATTTTAATCACTGTTTTCATATCCTGATAAATTTTATTTAGGCCTAAAACTTTCTTCTTATGGTCCACGAATTCTATTTTTACTAAAGTGGTTCATATAATTTCATATGTAAAAGATATGTTCTATACCATAAAGACATGAAAAAAAATTTTTTCCAAAAAAAAAAAAAAACATGAAAAAAATTAATGATAAAAAGCACTACATACAAATAACAAATAAATTATAATAACTACAATAAGTAAAAAAAATAATAATAAACATAAGCAATAGCAAACATCAAATGGTTCATGTGGAATACAATTTTATTTTGCTTAAAATTTTTCATAAAACAACCACAACTAAAAAAATAATAATAAAAATTGAATTGAGAATAAAATCTTACCTATCTAGAAATTAACTTTTGAGTCAGGTCATTGATATTACAATAATTTTAAATTATAAAAATCTTCACTAAATAGTTAATTGTGAATGTAAAAATTAATTAGAAGAATAAAAACAATATACACCTCACCCTACTTATTATCTTCAAATTAACTAAAATAAAATAGAAAGAAAAATTTGAAGAGAAAATGAAGTGCCTTCTTTGAAAATAAACACAAAAGAAATTAAATATTTTTTCATTAAGAAAAAATGGGATAGAGAGGGAGATTCTATTGATATCGGAGAATAAGGAAAAATAGAAGTAAAAAGTGAAACCGTTTAGGTAGTTTAAATTATTTTAAAAACCCCCCCTTTTTTTTTTCTAGTTGTTTATATCATAAGTTTTAATTAGAAAAGGCATCTATTGATCAACTAAAACATAAATATGAAAAAAAATTAAATGAATGAAAGATGTGCAAACTTTATTATTTTAAGGATGATTAAATGTGGCAGAGTTTTGTGTTGGAGTAAAAATTTCATGAATCATTTGATGTTAAGTATATTGGACTTTTTTTCTTGTCCTCTGACAAGTTTTTCTCTCTTATCTTCTGATAAGCCTTCTGTTTAATCTTTGCTTAGTCTTTTCTTCTTTATTTTCTGATTGATTTAACGTTTTTTATAATCTTCTGTCTTGCTCCTATCAAGTCATGGCAGAGGATACCTCAGATGAAATAAATTTACAATACGCTAATCTTTCCCTAGAAGAGGAGGAAAAGAAGGGATACGAGATTGAGGATACACGAGGAGAGCAACCAGTGATTGACTATAGATGGTGCCTAGTGGGACGATTTTTAACCGGAAGTAACATAAATTTTTCATCAATGCAAAATGTTCTAACTGCCATATGGAAACCGGTTAAGGGTATGAGTATCAGAGACCTGGGAAATGGGAGATACTTATTTCAGTTCTTCCACGAACTGGACATTAGGAGGGTTATGAAAGGTGGCCCTTAGTCTTTTGATCGTCATTTGCTTATTTCTAAGAGACTGGAGCTAAATGATCATCCCTCAATGGTTCCATTATTCAATGTCAATATGTGGGTGGAAATTTATGATATACCTATTGGATACGTGTCCGAGAGAGTTGGAGTCATGATAGGTAACCATGTGGGAACTTTTGTTGAGTCTGATGGAACTTTGATGGCCTATGGAAAACTTACATGTGTATTTGGGTGACTATAGATATTCATCGTCCTCTAAAACACAAAATGAAGCTCAAGAAACCAGGAGGAGAATGGTTCTGGGTCAATTTCAAATATGAAAAGCTCCCTACATTTTGTTTCTATTGTGGAATCATAGGGCATATAGATTCTTTTTGCGAGAAGGTTTACGAGCTGAATGATGAACTAGTTGAATTCCCGTATGGAAAATGGCTTTGCTCACCGAATCCAAGAAAACCTGGAGTTGATGGCGAGAAGTGGCTTCGGAGGTCTGCGTCGGTGACGATGGTGGAGGAAGGTGGTAGTGGTGGGGATAGAATGGTGGTTGACAGCGCTGATCAAGGACAAATTGAAATAAATATGGGAATAAGAGAAGTTAAAGGAGCTAACGGTGGCAATAAAGGTGCAATTTTTAAGTCCATGATTTTAGCCAATTCTAAAGGGCTAATGATTGGTGAGAATAGTTATGGAGGTGAAAATTATGGTAATGAGGGCACTAAAGAAATGGAAGGAGAAATGATTATAGATATGAAGAGAAAGAGGTATGAAAATGAGAATCAAACTATACCTAAACATAATGGGCTGGATGTTAGCCCAGTCATCTCTTCAGGTGATGTTTCAAAAAATGAATTATTGGCGAGCCTTGGTTCCCAGGTCCGCCAGTCCCAATGAGTACTTTAAGTTGGAATATCCATGGGCTTGGGAACCCACGGTCCATTCAGGTACTTCAGGATTTAATTCTATCTAAGCAGCCCAATCTTATGTTTTTAATGGAGATTATGGTCTCCAGGTGTAGGATTGATCCCATTCGTGATAAACTAGGCTTCCAAAGCTCATTTGTTGTGGATAGTCAAAGGAATAAGGGTGTTTGGCCCTTTTGTGGAAAGACAAAAATATGGTGCAACTTCTGGGTTATTCAAATAACCACATCGATGTGAAAGTTACTTCTGCTGAGCTTGATGTTTGGCAAGTCACTGGTTACTATGGCTGGCCGGAAAGGGGAAGAAGGCAGGAGTCTTGGGATTTATTGAGAAAGCTTAGGAATAACTCGCATCTTGATTGGTTAATCCTAGGTGATTTCAATGATATTCTCTTGCCTTTTGAAAAACGGGGTTGTGCGGAGCAATCGCAGTGGCTTATGGAGGGTTTTAGATCAGCAGTTCAAGACTGTGATTTACATGAGATAGATAGTGTTAGCCATAATTTTACTTGGTCCTGAGGTCTTGATTACAGTAACAAGGTGGAGGAAAAGCTTGATTGTGCTTTTGGTAGTTGCGGTTGGTGTAGTGCTTTTCCACAAGCCAAGTGTTTCATTTTGCCTGCTGTGTCTTCAGATCACTTGCCCATCTTTGTTCAAGTTGTGAAGAGAATTTTCTCTATCAAGGTAGAGTGATTTAGATTTGAGAATGCCTGGATTAGAGAGTGAGAATGTGTTTCAGTTGTGCAGAAAAGTTGGAATGATGTGCCTTCTCAGTCGATTTTGGAAAAAATTAAATGTTGTGGATCGGCTTTGCTGGATTAGGGAGAAAAGTTCACTAATTCTTTTAAAAAGCGTATTTTGAAGTGTAGAAAGGAGATGCAGCACCTAATGCCTCTTAATGATCACGACAACATCAGAAGGTTATCTAAAGTCCGAATTGAATACTTGGATATTCTTAACCAACAGGAGGATTTTTGGAAGCAGAGAGCAAAGCAGTTTTGGCTTCAACAGGCTGACTCAAAAACCATATACTTTCATGCTTTTGCTTCTGGCCGAAAAAAGAAAAATATTTTTTCTGAGCTCAAGAATGATTCAGGTGAGTGGAAGGGATGGGACAATGGTCTGGATCTTTTGATTTCCAATTATTTTTCTACTATATTTTCTTGTTCCAGGGTGAAGAATGCAGAAGTTTTGAGCTTAGTTAAAAAATGTGTTTTTGATGATCATAATGTGATTCTTGTTATGGAGTTCTCTAGAGAGGAAGTGAGGGAGGCAGTTTTTGAGATGCACCCGGATAAATCACCGGGTCCTGATGGAATGAACTCGGCATTCTATCAGTGATTTTAGTCTGTTGTGGGAGATGATGTCATGGATGCGTGTTTAGGTTTTTTGAATTCTTGTTCTTTCCCTGCAGGCCTTAATGACACTGCAGTGGTTCTCATTCTGAAAAAAGATAGTCTTGAGAAGATTTCGGATTTGAGACCCATATCTCTCTTTGCAATGTTCTTTATAAAGTGGTGTCCAAGGTTATTGCAAACCGGCTTAGGAAAGTGTTGCCTGATGTTATCTTGGAATTTCAAAGCGCCTTTGTACAAGATAGGTTAATAACAAATAACATTTTAGTTGCTTTCGAAGTCTCGCATTATTTTAAAAGAAAGCAACAAGGCAAGACGGGTATGGCTGCATTCAAAATCTATATGAGTAAAGCGTATGACCGCATTGAGTGGGTCTTTTTTTGTGAAATGATAGAAAAGATGGGTTTTCATGCTCGGATAATTGATTTGATTCAGCTTTGTATTTCATCGATGAAGTATAATTTTGTGCCTGTGATTCAGGAGAGGGATTTATGGCAGGGGGATTCGTTATCCCCATTTTTGTTCATCATTTGTGCAGATGGCCTATCTACTTTGATTCTGAATTATGTGGAGTGTGGCCTTATTCACGGCTACAAGGTTGCTCGAAATGCCTCAGTCATCTCGCATTTGTTCTTTGCGGATGACAGTTTCTTATTTTTTAGAGCTACAATTGAAGAGTGTTCTATGATTAAACGTTGCCTTAAAGCTTATGAAGATGTTTCTGGTCAAATGATTAATTTTCAGAAATCATCTATTAAATTCAGTTCTAATACATCGGAGGAGATCAAATCCACTATTTGTGATTTTTTAGGTGTTCATTGTGTGGAGAATCAGGGAAAATACTTGGGTCTTCCCTCACTTGTTGGGCGAAACAAGACTGAAATTTTCTCTTTAATCAAAGATCGAGTGTGGGCTCGTCTCCAAAATTGGAAAAATAAGCTTCTCTCTTGGGCTGGCAAAGAGATTCTTCTTAAAACAGTGCTCAATCCATTCCCACATACTTGATGAGTGTATTCTTAATCCCTCTTTGTCTTTGTGATGATCTTGAAAAGATGATGAATAGATTTTGGTGGGGCAAGTACCGTAGTAATGACAAGGGGATTCATTGGATGGAATAGGGAAGGATGTGTAAGAGTAAAAGAGCAGGTGGGCTTGGTTTTAGGAAAATTCATGAATTTAATTTGGCTCTTTTAAGGAAGCAAGGTTGGCGATTAGTTTCAAGACCTGACTCCCTGGTTGCTAAGATTTTCAAGGCTCGTTACTATCCAAGAAACTCTTTCTTGGAGGTGTCAATGAGTGCAAATCCAAGTTATGCTTGGAGAAGTTTAATGGCAGCATAAGGTATCCTTCGTGATAGTCTTCGATGCAGAGTTGGAAGTGGAAGAGAGATTTGTATTGGTAAGGACCCATGGATTCTGGCTCATGTGAACCCTCGAATCAGTTATAATTTTAGTGAAGACTTGAATAATGCTAAGGTTAGTTCTCTTTTTTCTGTGAATGGAAAGGAGTGGGATGTGGATGTTTTTTATGATGTATTTAATGCTAGGGATGCTGAATTGATTCTCAGAATTCCTCTTAGTCTTTATAACCAGGAAGATAAATGGTGTTGGCAATTAGATAAAAAGGGTCAGTATTCTGTGCGAAGTGCCTATCATTTTCTGTCTCACTCGGTGAATGGGCACGTGTCGGCTATGGAAGACAAGTTCTACAAATGGCTATGGGCTCTCTCTATTCCAATGAAGTATAAATCTCTGGTTTGGAGAGCATGTACAAATGTTCTACCCACTCTTGACAACCTGGTGAAGCACCGAGTGGATGTTACTAATATGTGTCCTTTGTGCAAAGGAGCGGAGGAATCAGTGTTTCGTATCTTTGTGGACCGTGCTATCGTGAAAAGATGCTGGTATGCCTCTCTAATTGGTTATTCCAGAAATTCAAGTTCTACTCTGTTGCCTTGGTTGTATAATGTGTTCGACAGATGTAGCTTTGAGGAGAGGTATAGTGTAACTGCTCTGCTGTGGAATATTTGGTATCATCGAAACACGTCTATTTGGGATAATAAAATATTTAATCCCAGACGAGTGGTAGAGCAAGCTCTTGGTTGCTTACAAAGATGGAAGTCAGCCAAAAGTTTAGCTTCGGTTTCTCTCCCTGTCATTAAAGTTCTTAACATTGTACATTAGACTAAACCCGATGTTGGAAGAGTAAAATGCAATGTTAATGCTGCAATCTTCCATAATCATAAAAAGCTTGGATTTTGTTGTTTGATTCGAGATAGTGAAGGATGTTTTATGAAGGGGAGAAGTGTAGTTGTTGGTTATTTTTCGATTTCAGAGAAATTGCGTGTGTGCCAGAGGAGTGTGTCCTAAAAAATTAATCTGACTTCCTTAAGACGATTTATGGATCCCCAAGCTCCTTTACCACAATTCACTTGGATTTTACAGATGACAAATTACTTTTGAAGATAAAGAGACTATTTGGAGGCTTAAAAATGAAATTGTATTGATTTTGAGAATTCAGTACAAAACTAAAGCAAACAATAGTGCTGTAAACTAAAAACAAAGATGATTGGCTAATGATTCTAAAGTAGATGATTGGTGTAGATAGGTGTAGATGTTTTTTTCTCCAATCATTCCTCCCTTTTTATGTAGCTTGAATTAATTTCTTCAAATAATTGCTCCAACTGAACAGTCTTCAGTTCAAGAAATAAATTCACGTAACTCTTTTTGATAAAGACGCCTTTTCCCTCAAGTCTTGGTTGAGTGAATATTAACAGGTGCTGTGCTACTTCTAATCCTTATCTTCTAGCTCAATGGGTTAACCTACAAATTTAGACTTTAATTTGGGCTTTTAAATTTTAATCCAATTAAAAATAATGGAGTAATCCAATTAAAATTAATGGATTATTAATTAGAAATAATTGGGCTAACTAATAAAAATAATGGGATAATTATTTTTAGCCCAAAATTTAATATAGGCTCAAACAATACCCCCCACATGTTGTTAGCTTGGGCTAAGCCCAATGCTAACTAACATGTAGTCAAAGCCTATGTAAGCCCATTTTCTCATATATAAACATACAAGAATGAATTGCAACCAAAATTTACTTTCCCCTTATCAATTTCCTTCTAGTCATGCCTAGACCCAAAGTAAAATTTGGTGAATTTGATGAATATTATTGGAGAGTAATTGCTCCTCGTGAGGCTCGGAAAAATCGAGAAAAATGGGAACAAGATCAAGCTCGTAAAGATCATTTGGGCAGGCTTTTAGAAAGAGGCAGATGGGCTAAAAAATATTATAGCTCTGAGTCATCTTCATCATCTGCTCAAGAACACTCTCCTTCTCTTCCAAATCAACATTCAAATTTCAAAAATCAAAAATTCAATTTTTCAATTAATGAGCAATTATTATAGTCTA
>CATIWK010611387.1:0-10157 GCA_949634005.1 Mallotus japonicus | reverse complement strand
AATTATTTGATTATTTCCTTATTAACATGCAAATAGAAATTGCCTTCAACCAATTATCAAGTTTTACGCTTAAGTTCAAGTTTGCACATTAGACCCATTTCATGCAATTAACCTCAACATTCAACAAGAATAATAATTTACAACCATTCATTCTAAATAAGTGAGGAAGGGGATTAAGGATTACAATGCTTTGCCTCAAATAAGAGAGAAATAAACTGAAAATGTACTAAAATAAACCATAATATACAGATAATATACATAAAATAAACCATCATGAAATCCTCTCAAGAACTAATTAAGGAGAATCAATTCCCCTAAGTTGGAAAATCATTTCGGACTCCTGCAATAAACAAAGACAATCTCCCAGAACACGAAAGAAATTTGACATATGACTTTTTCCAAAGTGATTCACCCTTAGAGATGAGCTTTAAGTGTTGAACTTTGCTTCAATGCAAGATTTCCCCCCTTTTCTTTCAAGAAAAATGATACTTTGGAGCTTGATTCCCCTTCTTTTTGCTCAAAGATGTCTCCTCTTCTCTTCAAAGTTCTCTCCTTCTCTCCTCCTAGCAATCACCCTCTTCTCTACTTTCTTCAGATTGCTAAAAATTGCTCCCCTCCCAAATGAACTCTCTCTTCTCTTTTTAATCCCCCATGCTTAATGGGACACCCCCTTTTTCTTCCCATCATCATTTCTCTTTTTTTTAGGCCTTTTTTTTCTCCAATTTCAGCCATTCACGTCTAAAATGGAGGGAGGTAAGGTGTGGTCCCCACCAAGTTGACTGCCATGGTCACTTCTGCATTTAATGCAGACACAAGTGGCCATTACAAAGGCGGCACCTCTATGTTCAGGCAATCACCTTTGTGCATGCCTGGCATAGAGGCGATTGCCTCTGTACAGAGGCATCGCCTCTCTAGCCCGGTCCTGTATTGGGCCTAACGGGTCGAGGCAGATCGGGCTACTCCGGATGGGTTTAGGCTAGGGTCTGGGCTTCTAAGCTCTCAAGTTCACTTCCTTAAAAGGTTTGGGCTCTTCTCTTGCCTTGCAGCTTTGTAATTCTCATCATTAGGCTTTGTTACGGGCCGGCTAAACCGAGCATCCCTAGTTCGCCCTCTATCGTGGGCCAATCGATCCGGGTGTCTACAGTTTGCCCCCTGATTTTTTGAAAAACCATATGCATATCATGATAATTTTTCAAAAAAATCACATGCACGACACAAATAAAAAGAAATAACAACGACATACATGATTCCCGAGTTTCACTCGAGAGGTGGGTTCTTTAATTCGAAATGCGAATCCCAGGTTTTCCTGGCCCGATAAGTCACTTAGTAGAAACATGATCCTCAGGAACTCGACCAAGCCCGATATATTGCTTATTTGAAATGGGAACTCATGTCGTCATTCTCGGGTTTTCCTGGCCCGAGAGGCAGTCCCTCTTTTTAGATGCAGGAAACTCACTCCGTCATCCTCGGGTTTTCCTGGCCCGAGAGGTAGTCCCTCTATTTTGATGCGGGAATCTCATGCTATCATCCTTGGGTTTTCCTGACCCGAGAGGTAGTCCCTCTGTTCTAATGCGAGAAACTCATGCCGTCATTTTTAAATTTTCCTGGCCGGAGAGGTAGTCCCTTTGTTATGATGCGGGAAACTTATGTCGTCATCCTTGGGTTTTCCTAGTCGGAGAGGCAGTCCCTCTGTTTTGATGCTTCGATCAGAGAAATTCTATCGCTTACCCCCGGCTACAGATCGATTAAACCGAACAAGCGGTTTGCCACCTGATACGGGCCGACCAAACTTACTTTTAACAAGATAACCTTCATTTTTAATGAGAACTCACGGGATGCATTCCACATCTTTTATGATTCCTATTTTCCAGAAAACACATGTTTGTTGTTGTTTTTTTTTACTATAAAAGGAAAAAGAAACATTTTTTCCCTTTCTCTTTTCTTTCTTCTTTCCTTCTCCTTCCCGTGCTTTTCTTTCTTTCAAAAATGGACGACGAGAGGACACTTGCTTTGCTTGCATGGGATCTGATTTTGCCTTCTGTCAATGCTCCGTGAAGTCTCAGGTTCTTGAGAGACGACACGGTTCCTCTTGTAGCGGATTTGAGGAGCTATATATGTTCATCCGCATCCGGAGAGGTTAGTATTCAAATACCTTTCATTTTTCTTTGTTTTTCCGACAAATCATACTGGGTTAGAGTGTATTTACATTTATTTATCACCTAGGATTAGAAACATGATGAATTTCACAACAAATTACGAATTGGAATGATGGCATCCAGATAGATGCTGTTCTCCGGTCCGCAAGGGTGATCGCCTCTACGGTGAGGCGATCATTTCTATGATGAGATGATTGCCTCATGACCATGAGGTGAATCACCTCTGTACCATCCTTGAGGCATCACCTCTGTCTCAGAGGTGATAGCCACTGTAAGGAGGCGATCGCCTCATTGATGAGGCGAATCGCCTCTATAACAGGGCAATTCATCCAGTTTTCACTTATCATTTCATTTTCTTTTCAAAATAAGCAATAAAAATACATTTTATTAATTCTACTTCCCTGATTTCTTTTACAGCGCGATGCATAGTCCTTCAAAGGCGCTGGGAACTTTCATGGAGGTCGGGTCTTCTACAACGACCTGACAGATTATCAGAGGGATCGGATCAAGGAGATCGGGTTTGAGGATTTTATACTTTCACTTCCTTCTCAGCAGGGGCGGACTGACTATCAGCCACTCCACACACTGATGGAGAGGTGGCTTGATACAACCCACACCTTCTATCTCCCATTCGGGGAGCTCACGCTGGATCCTGTTTCCTTTGCTGCAGTCACTGGGATCGCTTGCATCGGAGACCCTGTTCCTTTCGACGCAAGCCTTCATCAGCTGTCACCTGACAAGCTTGTCTACATCGAGCATCTCCTTGGCATGGTCCCTGACATGAAGGGAACACACACCATCAAGCATGACTCGATCCGAAACTTCTACACCCGGGAGAGAGCTGCATCGATAACTACTCCTCGTGAGATCGACCAAGTAGTACGAGCATTCCTGGTCTACCTTTTTTGTACCACTCTTTTCGCCAACACTGGTAGCTTGGTGGATCTGATATTCCTGATGCCTTTATGGGACTTGGATCGAGTATCTTCATATGATTAGGGCAGCTGTGCTCTGGCGTACTTGTATAGGTGCATGGACTAGCTGGTACGTGGAGTTAAGAGATTCTGTGGCTTCTGGCACGCCACTCTGGTAAGCTATATCCTTCTTTTCCCTCTTGATTCATTCTGACAATCGTTTAACAACATCGACTAACAATGTTTCTTTGGCAGGTCTGGGCATTGGAGTTGGAGCTGCTTGTTAGAGTGACCCGCATGGGGGATGATTTCCCTACCGTAGGGAGATGGGGCACTAGCCGTGTCCTGAAGAAGCATCTTGCTCGAGTGCACATCCATCGGCAGAACTTGAACTCTCTGACATAAGATGCGGTACCTACAACATTTATGATTATATTAGTAATCTTGCGAATTCAACTCACTTACCTGTTGGTTCTCCCCGTTTGTAGATTTGAAATAACTTATGGGGGCTAGAGGATAGGTGGAATATGGAGATGGTTCACACCAGACCCTTAGCTCAGAGGAGCGTTCTCCTTCATGGACCAGGCCATCGAGTCTGGTATTTTGGTGAGCGGGTCCTTAGTTGGAGACTAGGTGTTGGGGCGAGGCGAGTCCCCAAGTCTCCTCCCAGGAGTATGCTCTGGACGCACGGGCTGGAGGGAACCGAGCTTGATCAGGCTGTCGCTAGAGAGCCCGTCGTGGATCACACCCTTCGAATCAAGAGCCTGTATAGGGAGTTCATCCGGACCTACCTCCTGCTGACAGTGCCTCTATATGCTGCTTCTACCTCTCAGGTAAGGTGTTTAACTTCTTTTTTACTTTTTGAAGTTATCGCCTTCTGACATGACCTCTCATTTTTAGGCTGCAGTTACTCGACCTACACCTCATGCTAGGCCTCAGGTGTGAGAGAGAGAGTAGTAGAGACCTCGCCTTGATCCTAGTGCAGGGGGCACTTCGGCCGCAGCTGAGCAGACTACTTCAGACGCGCCTTTGGTTGCTAGTAGCTTGGTCTATACTCCCGACCCCCTGGTTCACTGTTGGATTCCTCCAAGAGAGTTGTCCCGGCAGTTCTTGACTCTAGACGATAGTTTGGAGTCGGCTTGTACCCTCGAGGGCACCACTCACGTAAGTTCAGCCCTAACTTGCACTCTTGTAACATTCTCAACATATTTATTAGCACTAACATCCTCCTTTTTTAATAATGTAGATTCCTTTGGCACAAGGTCAATACATGTACCAATTGATCGAGGTGCATAGGGATTACATGGTGGACATCACTCAGTAGTGAAAGGTAATGATTCTTCCTACGTCTATATATATACATGCTTGCATGGTTTTCTTACCTTGTATTTGCTTTCATAGGATCAGGATATAGCGAGTCAGGTGAAGATCGCGATTCTCTAGTGCCAGATCTAGGCTCTTCAGATCGATGAGGACGATGATGAGGATGCTGAGGATGGAGGCGACGGAGGTGGAGAGGACCCTGAGGGCACAGAGTTGGACACCTGATAGACTAGGGCTTACTTTGGTAGACTTTAGATACTATTGATTGATCATTAAAACTTTAGCATTTTGGTTCTTAGTTTGACTGGATGTTTGCATAGTTACATTTCTTTACACATTAAACTCGTTGTTTGAGTCAATTTAATACATTTGATCAGCTTAATTCTGTGTTTACATCTAAAATCATGCGATCTCTATTGACTTTTCATCTATCTTCCTATCGAAGAGGCGAATTGCCTCAGTACTGAGGCGTCGCCTCTTCAGCTTCTGTCTGAGAGGCGATCGACTCTTGGTGATGAGGCGTCGCCTCTTCGATGAGGCAATCGTCTCATCACCAGGTCGGTTACCACCTCTTTAAATCCCTGAGTCTTCACTTGCAGCCCCATTTTCGAACACTCTCTCCTCAAACCTCCATTTTCTCTCTCCAAATAGTATTAAGACCCGAAAATGACTGAGAGAAGCCTCAAACTACTACAATTGATCTTGAAGATGGCGGATCATGAGCCAAACTAGAGTTGTTTCACTTGTCAGTCTTTAAATCATTACATGCTAGAAGAATTAATTTCCCCTTCCTCCATGCTATAACTTAATTCTGGGATCCTCAGAAACACGTTTTCCGGTTTAACACAGTAGAACTATGCCCTCTGCCAGAAGAATTCGAAGCTATATTAGGTTGTAACATGGATTCCACTTATCAACTTGCAATTCCTAATCTTGGAATCCCGGATCCACACTCCATTCAATATTAGATGGCCCGGATGCTTGATCTTTCACCCCAGTCTTCAACTCACTGTATTCTCGGCTCCGAGATTAAGTTACAATCCTTCTTTGAAATTTTCTTAGATGTAGACAGAAAAGTAGTCTACTGGCCCCGGATGATGGCCCGCCCTCTGTTTGTATGCTCAATTTCTACTCGTTTCCCTTTCTGGAAACTGTGGCTCAAAAATCCTCCACATCCTAGGTCAAGTTGAAGCAGGGTTTAACCCATTCCCTCTCATCCTAGCAGAAACCATCATCAGACTGGATAACTTCACATCAACTAAGCGATTCACTTGGAGTCCGCTGTTATTAGAGGTTAGTCTTCTCTTATTACTTCTACATTCTGTCGTTCTGTCATTTTCAAGTACTCTCTTTTATCTCTCTTGTAGATATGGCTTCACAAGAAGCTAAGACTGCTAGAACCTCCCCTAAACACTGCGCGCTATAGAGACAAACATTGTAGAACTAGATAGCTGTATCCTAGACCCGAAGATGTCCGAGGTTGGCTGTCGACATTTCCTGATACTCTGATCCGACGGATGTGCCCATTATGGAGGTTACAACACGTAACCCTTCGTTCTTACACCCACTATGTCCCTGTAGCCGGCCTTCATCTAGCCACATTCTACAATCCAGCGTGTCTTTGCTGACAGTACGGGCAGAAATAATTAATCTCGGAGCTTGTGCATGAATTTGAACTAGGACCTCTTTCTCAAAATTTTCTGGACAACTTGACTGCTACTTGGCCTCGAAGGACCCTTCAGAGAAACATAGACTACAGTGGAGATCCATCCACCGATGACCAGTATAAGGCGTGGATCCAGTTACAACAGATAGAAAAAATGAGTTTGTTAAAAACAAAAGGACTAGAGAGCTGCAAGCATCGAGTGCTCAGAGTGTATATCAAAAGAAAAGGAAACAAAATTAGGTTATAAATTAAGTCATCATTTCCCTTTTTGTTAGATAGAGTTTCCTTTTTGTAGTTAAACGGTTTGTAATAGACACTTAACGCAATGTTTAACAATAATTAAAACAATCTGTTTCGTTTAATTTAAGCACAATATGCATATACATTTTTGCTTCTGACATATCTCATGTCGTTAATTGGCTTGCCCTTGCAAGTTTTCCAACTAACCATTTTTCAGTATCTCTCTCCTTTTACATGTCTTTAACTTTTGCCTGGACCGCCTCTTTTAAGGTTTTCAATCCAGCAAGACTTTTATTTTTCATTTTTCTAGTCTCTAAGTTTTACCTAGACAACCTCGTTTACGAGGTTTTCTCCCTAGCGAGACTCTTACAGGAAGTACTTCTTCAACTTATCAAGGTTAATGGGCTCTTTGAATTCATTCCCTTCCAGATTAGATATAATAGCAGCGCCCTTTGAGAATAGCTTCTTTACCAGATACGAACCTTCCCAATTCGACTTGAACTTACCCCACGGGTCGGTCATGACTGACTTTGTGAGTTTCAACACTAAATCACCCTCTTTAATCTTCCTCGACTTGATTTTCTTATTGTAGGCTCGGGCCATCCTTTTCTGATACAGCTGCGAATGATACATGACCTTCATCCTTCTCTCATCTAGTAATGCGAGCTGCGCTAGACGGCTCTCCATCCATTGATACTCGGGAATTCTAGATTCTAAAAGAAGCCTCAATGATCGAATCTCAACCTCTACTGGCAATACAGCTTCACATCCATATACTAAGGAATATAGAGTGACTCCCGTCGATGTTCTAGCAGTAGTCCTGTATCCCCATAGTGCAAATTACAAATAGTCTGCACAATCCTTATAATTCTCCAGCATCTTAACCATGATTCTTTTTACATTCTTATTTACGGCTTCTATTACACCATTCGCTTGTGGTCTGTATGGGGATGATCTATGATGTTCAATCTTATACTTTTGTAGCAGAGCGGGGGTTTCTACTTGAAACTGAACATCGTTGTCAGTGACAACATGATGAGGCAATCCGTATCAGCAAATCATGTTCTTTTCAATAAACCTTGCCATTTGTTTTGACTCGACAGTAGTATATGACTCCGCTTCAACCTATTTAGAGAAATAATCAATAGCCACTACGATGTAGCGATGACCGTTCGATGCCTTTGGTCTCACTTCCCCTATGATGTCGATTCCCCAAGCTGCAAACGGCCACAGGGAAGTCATTCCTTATAGTTCCATAGACGGCAAATGGCTGACATCACCATAGGCTTGACAGTTATGACATTTCTTTACAAACTTGACATAATCTATTTCCATGGTTAGCCAGAAATATCCCTGACGAGCTATCTTCTTTGCCAAGACCATCCTATTTATATGTGGCCCACATACTCCTTCGTGTACTGCCTCCATGAGTTTTTGAGCTTCACCCTTATCAACACATCTCAAATGGACACCAGTCGACATCCTCTTGTACAACATCTCGTTATAGCTGATGAACTGCCATGACAATATTCTCAAAGACATCCTTTCTTTCTTTTCCTCATCCTCAGGGAACTGTCTTGTTTCTAAATATCGCTGCAGATTATAGAACCAAGGTCTTTCAACAGCATCCAGTGGCATTGCTCTTATTTCTTCATAGCAAGGATATCAGGATTTTACTAGAACTAGAGGCTTGACTTCCATCCATTTTCTACTTTCCCATATAGAAGCCAATATAGCCAGGGCATCTGCTATTTGGTTCTCTTCTCTTGGGAGATGAATAAATCTACACTGAGTAAAGGACAGTGAAATGATAGCCAGATAATCCCAATACAGACGCAGTCTGTCTTCTTTTACCTCCTACTCTTTAGAAGCTTGTTTCATAACCAGTATGGAATCCCCGTATATAATAACATCTTCTGCCCCCACACTGCGCAATGCTTCCAAACCAAAAATACAAGCCTCATATTCAGCTTGGTTATTTGTTACCTCAAATTCAAGCCTCTTCGCTATAAGGATCATTTCTCCTTCTAGTGTGACTAGGATTACACCAATACCCGCTCCCCGATTGTTGACTGCTCCGTCGAAGTACATTTTCCATCCTTGAACTTCTATCACCACCAAATGCTTATCAGGAAACTCCAATTCCCATTCATATTCTTCAGCTATAGGGTTTTGAGCCAAAAAGTCTGCCACTGCTCTTCCCTTTACTACCTTCTTTGCTACATAATCTATGTCAAACTCGGTAAGCAAAACCAACCACCTGGCTAGCTTTCCCGTAAACGATGGTTTCTATTGAAGATATCTCAGGGGGTCATGTTTAGAAACTGCTTGTATCCTGTAAGATTGGAAGTAGTGGCGGAGCTTCTTCGTTGTCCAAATCACAGCTAAGCACGTCCTCTCCACTAGACTGTAGTTGGCCTCATATTGCAACAGCTTTTTACTCAAGTAATACACCACATGTTCAACCTTCTCCTCGCTTTCCTGTGCTAACATAGCCCCTATCGCATCCTTCTCAATTGCCAGATAAAGAATCAAAGGTTTACCCCATTTCGACGGCTATAAAATCGGAGGGTTCATTAAATAATTCTTAATAGCTTCAAAAGCCTGTTGACACTTATCATCCCAGATTACTGGTTGATTCTTCCTCAGAAGTTTAAAGATCGGCTAGCAGATTGCAGTCAACTTAGCTATGAATACACTAATATACTGTAGCCGCCCAATGAATCCCCTGACTTCCTTTTTTATCTTAGGTGCCGGCATTTCACGGATCGCTTTGACTTTATCTGGATCAACTTCTATTCCTTTCTGGTTAACGATATGCCCCAGCAGTTTCCCAGATGTTACCCCGAAAATGCACTTTTTTTGGGTTTAACCTGAGATTGTACTTCTCAGCACTTGCTAGGAACTTGTCCAGAGCTTCAAAATGACCTTCTCTGGTTACAGACTTTACCATCATGTCATCAACATACACTTGTATCTCCTTGTGGGTCATGTCGTGCAACAAAGTAGTGGCCATCCTCTAATAGGTAGCCCTTGTATTCTTTAACCCAAACGGCATAACTGTGTAACAGTAGATACCCCACTTAGTGGTGAATGATGTCTTCAACTTATCGATCATCGCCATCATGATCTGGTTGTATCCCAAAAAACCATCTATAAAGGAGTACATTGAGCTGGAAGCCACACCATCAACAAACGTGTAGATATGTGGCAGTGGAAAGTCATCTTTCGGATAAGCTTTGTTCAAGTCTCTATAATCCATGCACATTCTGACTCTTCTATCTTTCTTAGGGACTGGAACTATATTCGCTAACCATTGAGTATCCTCTACTACTTCCAAAAACTTTGCCTTCAGCTACTTCTTGACTTCTTCTTTGACCAGAAGAGCCCATTCAGGTCTTAACCTTCTTTTCTTCTGCTTTATCGGTGATATGTGAGAATACGTAGGGATCCTGTGCTCCGCGATTTCCCTATCGATACCAGGCATGTCTTCGTAACCCCAAGCAAATACTTCATATCTTCTTTTTAGTGTTTCTTTCATTTTTTCTTTCTCATCATGAGTTAAATAAGAAGCAAGCAATGTATTTTTAGGATTATCTAGATTAAATGATTCAGTTTGCATGGAATTAATGTCAAACATATGCATGAAATGATCATCACATGTGTTAAATGAACGTGAATCAACCATATATTCCATCACCAGGTTTGAGTGAAACATAGGCAGCAGAATAATGATCATTATCGAGCTAATAAGGACTGAAGTGCTCATTGTGTGCAAAAAGTGTAGTGAATGCAACAGGAATGCAAAAGAAATAAAGGAATAATTAGAGATGATAAATCACAAAACACTTGGAATCA
>CATIWK010611375.1:0-10724 GCA_949634005.1 Mallotus japonicus | reverse complement strand
AAGTTCAAGGCATTCTGTTCAGAACTAGGCATCAAGCTCAGATTCACCTCAGTAGCTCATCCTCAGACTAACGGACAGACAGAGATCACCAATAGAATAATCAGTCATAAATATTTTTTAAGATAAAAATTTGGATATCATTTTTAAAATTTACATATGTAAACTTTTCTTATAAATGGTATTTATTTTCACTGTTAGTACAATTTATTATTTCTAAAATTTATAAGAAAATATATTAAATAAAGATGTATTGTTTGAGTTCTCGTGTATGAAGTTGCATTAAATTAGTTATATTTTTAAAGTAATATGAGAATGTTGTTTACTTTTTTCCTCTTTATCCAATCACATTCTATCTTAATCAATTAATTACCAACTTTTTTTGTCCTCATTCCTTTGGCAGCTGGTACAATTCTCTGCATTAAATTTGTCATGTGTTAGGATTCTGGTAGAAAGTGCGACTTCACGTTCCTATATATGTGTAAAATGACATTGTCATTTATGTAAAATAATCAAACATGGAACATAACGATATCTCATTACCTAGACTTCAGCGAAACATTAAAGAAAGAGATCGAAGAACTCATATGAGGGATCTCCTTTCTTCTCTTGCTTCTGTTCTTCGTCTCCAACCATCCAAGGTTTCCTAGAATTAATAAATTATGCAGTATACTATGCTAAATCTTCTATTTTTCTTATATTCTTTTTTGTCACACAGATGTCAATGCCTAAACTACTTGATGAAGCCACCAGTCAGGTGAAACAGATGCGTGCAAGAATAGAGGAGCTGGAGCTAAGGAAGGCACAAGCTGAAGGATCACTATATGATCATCAGAATTCTTACATGGACTATCATCAATCGGCCACAGGCAGCTCAAGAATATTGACACCAGTTCTAGACATAAGAAGCGGTACTGATGATTCTATTGTAGAAGTGAATTTGATTAGTGGGTCGAACAACAGCTTCAAGTTACATGATATTATTCGAGTTCTTCAAGAAGAAGGAGCTGAAGTAGTAAGCTTTTCATATCATAATGCTGGGGATCGTATCATCTATACAATTAAATCTCAGGTACATGTCTAGCTACACTTATCATCAGCTAGTTTTGAAGCTCTCGTACAGACACTAAATTACTCCACTTTAACCATCTTTGCAGGCTATTTGTCCTAGAATTGGGATAGAAACTCAGAGGATTCGTGAGAGGTTAAATGGAATGGTCAATCTACACCAAATGTAAGGGTATCTACCCCAAACAATGCATGATCGAGTTCATGGATAGATACAGAAGATGAACAAGCTAAGAAAATATCAAAACAAGACCTCAAAAGAGATACAATTAGAATCGTGGCCTAGATAAACAAATAACATGAGCAAGATGCATGCATGTAAGAATATATAGATATAAAGTAGCAGCATTTTTCATTTATCAAAAAAAAAAAAAAAAACAATAGCAGCTTTTATCGATGTTTGTGATTGTACGGTGGAGATTTAATCATATGATTGATTGATATATATGTAAAATGATCGACCGTCTTGAATTAATTTATTCCCACATTCAAATAGTTTATGGACTAATTATGCATCTCAAATCAAGTTTATTTTCATAAAATTTATTTGTGCAATTATTTTATTTTAATGTCTGTCTTTTAATTTTTTGATATTTGATGCCAAAAACATGAAAATTAACAAGTATTAGAAACCTTTAAAAAGAATGTAATACATGGAGAATTTGTTTATTGGACAAAAGTATTAGAAATTAACAATTTTTATGTGACTATTTTGTAAATGCTAAATATACGATGAAAATTAAAAGCTGAATGGTTAAATGTCTTCATCGATGAATCGTATAACATAAAAATTTGAATTTTATATCTCATAATGTCCTTAAAATGAATTGATTGTTAAACTATTATCTCACTAGTACCTCCTCATCATTTATCTACAAATTTTTTACTCAGGGGTAATTGTTGTTTGCCCCATTACTACTATATTGTACTGGTTGATTTTAACATTTATAATATTGGAGATGTGACTGTATCTGAAAAACATAAGATTTTTAAGCTGTATATAAGAAGCGTAGGTTGTGCATTAACATTATAAGTTACTTGATTTTTTGTTACATGAGTTCAATTCTATGTATCCACACACGTATTTATGTATGTGTGTGAGCCGACAGTCTTTAGACACATGTACCCCATATATATAGACTCTCCAGACCCACACGTGTGTATATTAATGTAGTTGACTTCTTTAATGACGTCAATGATAATATAAGAAGTAGTTGTATTAGAGTGTAATTCCTAACCAAACTGATATTTACTTTGCCCACAATAATAGAATAAAGGAGATAAAATTAAATGATTTTTTTGAATTTTTTTGGTATTTTTATGTTAATACTTTTAATCGTATTTTATTATTTTTAAAATAATTATATTTCATAATTTTTTTTTATCAAAGTATCATTTTAATATTTAACTCAAAAAATTAATTTTTAACATATGAAAATATACTTATTAATTTTAACATTTACTAATTTAAAAAAAATTGTTTATATTGCAAAATTATATTAATAGTGTGTTTGGTATAAATATATTTCAGAAAATTTTATGAAATTCATTTGTAAATTAAAATTATAAGTGTTTGGTTTAAATGAATTGGAGAATTTATTTGCAATTCTAACTTTTTAAATTTATGCAATTGATTATAATTAGACCAAATTCTAACAAAATATTTGAAATTTTCAAATCAATTCCACAACTTTTAGGTCTATATTTTCAAATGATCACTAAAATATTCTCATTATTTTTATTTTCAAAAATGTATTTTTTCCATTTAAAATGTATTTTTGGCCAACATTAAAAATTAATTTGAATTCTAGTTTTATATTAAACATGGTATAATAAAATATAAAACTCATTTGAAATGAATTATATAAATATTTATTTGAATTAAACACATTTCATTAATAAAAATTTATTTGAGAATATATTTTATTTAAAATTTATTTAAAAATAAAACAATTTTTTTATGGAATTAAATCAATTAAATATAATGTAAAAATTATACTAACATAAATCATTGGTATCTAGAAATTTGAGCCCTAATCATAATTACAATTGTGATTAGTCTTTTTTTTGGGATAATTGTTATTTCCCCCTGTGTTTTGACCTATCACACTACTTCATCCCTAACATTTGAAAAAATATTTATTCATCCCTAACATTTGCAACAGTTAACACTCATTAGTCCTTCTGTAGGGATGAAATAGTACATAATTTTGTAAATATCAGGGATGAATAAATATTTTTTCAAATGTCAGGAATTAAGTAGTGTAATAGGTCAAAACACAAGGGGAAATAGCAATTCTCTCTTTTTTTTTTTATGATTAATCATAATTACAATCATAATTACAATTGCGATTAGTCTTTTTCAGCCCCTATATTTTCATGCAAATGTTTTTAGGCCTGCAGCTGCATGTCCTCTCTTTTATTTATTTTTTATTCGACAAAGTATACAGTGTTTCAAGAACAATAAATAATTATTTTAAATATAAATAAAATTAAATGAATTAAACATGTGTGACGCATGAGCTTAGGGGTGTAACCGAGCCAAGTCTACTCGCGAACTATTCGGGATCGACTCGAAAAAAACTCGAAATCGACTTGATTATTGTCGAGTCGAGCTCGAGCTCAAACTCCTAAATATGTGACTCGATAGACTCGCGAGCTTAATCGAGCATATCGAGTTCGAGTCGAGTTTGATATATTTACTATTTTACCCTTTATTTTAATATAATTATAAAAATATATTTGTTAACCGAGTCGAGTTCGAGCTCGAACTCGAGTCGAGTTTGAATATTTTAAAAATATATAATTTTAAAAATTTAAAAATTTTATTTAATTGATCGAGTTGAGCTCGAGTATATGAATTCTTTAATCGAGTCGAGCTCGAGCTTCAAAAAGAAGAGCTCGATCGAGTTCCAAAAAGAAGAGCTCGATCGAGTTCGAGCCGAGCTCGAGCTTCGAGTTTGACAATCGAGTCGAGCTCGAGCTTGACAATGTGTCGACTCGACTCGGCTCGATTACACCCCTACATGAGCTGTAAATTAATATATATTTTATTTAATTATTTTAAAATATAAATAAAATGAATAATTCAAATAAATTAAGTAAACAAATTTAAAAAAAATTCATTTTTATTTTAATTTTAATTTATTTTATAAATAATATGATGTAAGCATGGTATATAGATAAATCGTTTAGGTATAAAGATCATGGAGTTTTTCAACAAATATATTTTCCCATGTTTTTTTTAAATCTTTTAAATATGCTTCATTCTTTTGTTTATTTTGACATTATTGGACAACAAGTTTAACATTTAATAATAATTAGTCGTAGATTTCCGTGCAATTTGATAATGTTTTATTTAATTATTTGAAAGTATAAATAAAATACAATAATTCAAATATATGAATTATAGTTTTAATAAAATAAAAATACAAATAGTTAAATAAGTTTTTAAATATATACATAAATCTATCTTCAAAAAATATATATATAGGGGGCAATTCCTATTTTGCCCCAATATTAATCAAATTTTATTTTTTTGAAATTTCAATTTTTTAAATAATTAATTAAAATGATGAAATCTAAAAATTTAAAATGAATTAGATGAACCGTTATACTTTGATTTAAATATATATAATTTAGTTATTATTATTACTATTATTATTATAAAAGTAAAGGAAGAATACTAATATAATTTATTGCGACTCTATATACATATTTCGGCGTAGACATTAATTACACGTACTGATGTACCGAAGAAAAACAATTTAGTAGCCAACATGGAACTATAAATCAAATATTTGGAAACATTATTTATGATGATTATACTGAAGGAACAAGCAGCCGCAATTTTGTTAAAAGCTAGCCATAGATATAGATAGCATATCATATTTTATTTTACAGAAAAATCGGGGTCATTTTACCAAAATAATTCCCACTCAAATAGATAGTCCCTCAATAATGTATTGGGAGATAAAAAATGAAAAAAAAAATTGTCCAAATTATAGGGACTTAGACTGTAATTTTATAGGAATCTAGATTGATATTGATCGCAAGCCGCAATATCACGACTGCAACGTCTATCATTGTCCTTTATTTTAAATACATATATATTCTTTACTGTTACATTACCGGCTAGCCACCTAACTGACTCTGCATTCATACCTGTGTACTGAGGCAACAATTATTGATGTTAAAATTCCTCAATTTGGTTGTTTTTACACATCACATGTCTTTGAATTTTTTTCCCTTCGAAATGCATTATGTTAACCCATAGAGTTTTTCAGTGATTGATAATTTTTTTTTAACAACTGAAAAAATATTATTAGTTAAATTCTGGGCAAAGCATAAGAGAGGGAGCAAAAGATTTTTCAATATAAAAGTACAAATTATAGTAAATAATCTTACTTCAGAGAAATACATCACGAAAAAAAAGAAGATAATATCAAAAAATAAAATGAAAAAGTCACAAATATACATGTACATTGGTGTCACATTAAGAGGACTTAAATTTTAACAAATGAGATAGCTAATTTCTAATATGGAGAAACTTAAAATCTGGATGGTAAGCCGAAACAAAACTTCAACATCCTTAACGAAATAATAGGTATGATAAAACATATCAATAAGAAAAATCCATTTTGCAAACAAAGAAACCTTAAATAATGGGTGATAATTTGGTTCGCCCTAATTTACATTCAATGGGGGTGTGTATTGAGTAGTTAACAGTGTATTGGTTGATTTATAAAACAAGAAACGTTAGAATGGGGTAAGATGGTTTCCTAACAATTAGGGGTGAGCACGGTTCGGTTTGGTTCGGTTTTTATTTTTTTTTCAAATTATTAAAACCGAACTTAACACCGAAGAAACCGATCGGTTTCGGTCGATTAACCGAAAACTGAATATGTTATAATATAAATGAAAGAAACATAAAAAACAAAAGCTTCTGATAGTCTAATGGTGTAGGCGCGTGTCATTTCTGCCTCTCCACCTCGGTTCGAGTTGGGATTTGAACCCTCAACCTCAAACAATTAACAAAAACAACTTACCATCTCAACCATACATGAGATCTAGAAGCATTTTATTCAAAAATATGTTAATTTATCATAAAGTTCAGTATTTCGGTCAATTCGGTTAACCGACCGAAATTTGCAAATTTTAAAAAATGGAAATCAAACCGAACCGATTAGGGTCAGTTTCGGCTTGGTTTTGCTCACCCCTACTGACAATCCTACTCCAATGCTTAAGTTAGCAATGAGAGATGATTGGATAATATCCTGGTAGCTGATGGTGAATGAATGACCTTGCTGAGTTTGAGTATGAGTTAAAAATCAAGGAACTGCCACCTGTGGAAGAGTTTTAGGTTCAGTGGGAAAGTGGCTGCGTGATTTTAGGAGAATGTACTTGGAAATCATGTGCAATAATAATGGAGTAGTGGGCAAGGCTTGCAGACTGCAGGTTCATTAGAAATTGGCTGACTTGACATATGACTGGGGCTTTGACCTTAATCTTTAGAAGTTTAATTTTAACTTTGTTATCAATGGATAAACCATATCAAGGATTTCCATAAAAGAAATGATGCATTATTCTTCAACAGTGCAGACACAAAGTTAAAGGGTCTGTTTGATTAAACTGTTACTAATAGTTGCTAGTTGCTGCTGTTAGCTGATAGCTGGTGACTGGTAGCTGATAGCTAATCGATATTGAGTATTTGGTAAAATTATAACAACAGTTGTTGATAGTGTATTGAATTACATATATAAACATTATATATATATATATATATATATATATATATATATATAGGGAGGTGGTGAATAAGGCAAGTGAAGGATTTTAGAAAAATAAAAACGAATTTAAGGAATAAAAAAAAATTAAAAGAGAGTAGAGTAGGAAGAACCATGAACACAATGATTTAAGGAGTTTGGATTCAATAAGAGTTTCTAGGCTTACTCTAAAACCAATTCTCAAGTGTTTTAATGGCTAAACACTTAAACCAATTCCACTAGAAATATATCTCACTTCCCTTCTAATCTATCCCAAGATTTTAGATGAAGAGAAATTCTATATCTAACACATAACCAACTCTCACAAGAGTTATATAAACAAAGAATGAATATTTGAGAGTTTGAGAGCTTTGATGAATGTTAAGATAGAAAATTGTAATAAGCAAGTGTCTTAACTTCAATTGAGCTCAAGTAGGTGTTTATATAGATAAACACTAAAAAATATGGCTGTTGAGATGTCAAACATGTCTCCATCGTCTTTTTTTTTAAAATTCAAAAATATGACTGTTGGGATGTCACCATAGCAGCAGAGCTTCAGTCGCAGCCTACTATTCACTTTGGCTTTCTGTCACCATAACAGCTCTTGCTTCAGTCGCAGCCTACTGTTCATCTCATCTCCAATGTCTCTTTTTTAAATTCAAAAATATGTCCGTTGGGTCATCACCATAGAAGCAGAGCTTCAGTCGCAGGCTACTATTCATCTTAGCTTTCTGTCACCATAGAAGCTTTTGTTTCAATCGCAGCTTACTATTCATCTCAGCTTTCTGTCACTATAGCAGCCCTTGTATCAGTCGCAGCTTACTATTCATCTCAATTTTGACTTGGCTTTCATTTGAGTCCTAACTTATACACACTTAAAATAAACATATTAAATGCTCAAAATTTAGTTTGTTAAGATCAAAATCAAGATAAATTATTGCTAAGGTCAACATATATATATATATATATAAAGATTATTTAATGCTTATAATAAAAAATATTAAAAATAATTTTATTTATATAATTTTAGAAAAAGAATATATATACTTTTATTAAATAATCTATTTGAAATAAAATACTAGTATTATTACTATCATTAATATTAGAAACAATCAGTTGTAAAACTATTTATTAATATAATTTTTAATATTTTTATTTGTGGGGTTAATATTTTTAATAACTATAATATTAATATTTTTAATAATTATAAAAATGATAATTAGTTAAAGTTAAAAAGTTGAGGGAAAAATAGAAAATATAATTTTAAAAACAATAGCTGTTGGTGAAAAGCTTCAAATTGGAACTTTTATGAATTGATGTTGTTTGGGTATCTAACAACTACCGGTTTCTTTTCAAAAACATTAACCAAACAGATTTTTCTAGCTGTTGGTAAGTGAATAGTTAACCGCTGCATTTTAATAGTTAAAACAAACACCCGTCAAAATCTTTGATATTATCAACGATGTGGTTTCTAGAACGATAAAAAAGAAAAGGAAAAAAAAATGGTGTAGGAGAGAGAAAATTTGGTTCAATGATTGATAAACTGTGTGTCGTGTACAACAACTTTAATTATAATAAAAAAATTAAGGAAATTTTCAAATTTCCAATTCACAAATTTTCTGATACTCAAATTAAATTTCTTTAAGTATAATTTTTTTTTCAATAGTAAAAACTTAAAATCTCTGTATAATGGTGAATGTATAAATATTTTTCATTACGCTATTTTTTTAAGATAAAATTTATATGTATTCAAAATATTTATCTTGGTTGGGCTCTAACTTTTCGTTAAACTTCATATCGAGTTCTTCAAATTTTTTGACGAACATCCAATGCTAGTGTCTTTTATCCAAGCGTCACCTCTCCAGATTTAAATGTAATCTCCACTTATCCATGCTTGAAACATAAGATTGTTTGATGCTCGTTTCAAATCTTTAAATTTTTATTAATGTTCATCTTTACCACTTGTTTAGTTCAAATGAATTTGGAACTCATTTCATTTCCAAATGAATTTTAAACTCATTTGAACCAAACACTTTTCATCAATATCAATGGATTTAGTGTTAAACAATTTCACAAAATTAAGAAGTTATAATTGAAAATCAATTTTACAAAGTTTTCATTTAGACCAAATACACTCACTTAGATTTACAAATAAATTTCATAAAATTTTGTTAAATTCATTTAAACCAAACACATTCTTTAATTTTTGAAAAATATCAAATTAAGCTCTCAATCAAAATTTTTAACTGCCCTTTTTGAATTTTATTAACTTACCAAAATTCAATTCAATGCTTATTTTCAGCTTATGAGCTCCATTAGAACTAGCCTATGAGTTTCTATTAAAACTCTCCAATGCTTGTTTTAGCAAATTATCGATTATAAATCCTTCGTGTTGGTATAAACTAAAGATAAAAAATAAGGGAAACTTTTTATGTTATGGGAAGCTATAAGAACAGTACGTCACTACCTGCGATAAACTATTATTTACAGTAGGGTGGTACATGAGACGTTGCAACGAAGAAAATCATGTAGATTCAAACATGCATGCATCTCCTGCTATCGAGTCCAACTATTTCTTAAGTGAGTAATGAAGCTATGTTGTTATATGCTGAGCTACTGTTGAAGCTGCTTGTTGTTAAAGTGTTGAGTTGATTGTGATGAATTGTTGATACACTGATGAAGGAGCTGAGCTGTAACAGAATGGTTATTCTTCATGTATATTGTAACTAATTTAATATAGCTATCAATGTATTATTGGTTAGATGGGATATTCTGGAAGTTAGTTTTGTTACTACTAGCTATTATATACTTTTGTACAGAGAACACACAAAGTGTGTGACTATTATTCATTTTTCATTTTCTCTCAAATAACAAATTTTGTTATGGTATCAGAGCATTTTCCTTGTTTTTACTTCACTTTCTTTCTTTTTCTTGGATAACAAACAATTTTTCCTTTCTTGTTTCTTCAATTTTCATCACTGAAATAGCTTGCTATCTGCAATGGAAGATCAAAATCATCTAGAGGAGCTTCCATCGAGCCCTTATTTTTTGCATCCCAAAGAAAATCCCTCTCTAGTTCTTGCCTCTGTTTCTCTAACCGAGAATAACTACCATACTTGGTCAAGATCTATGAAAATGGCCTTGATCTCAAGAACAAGCATAACTTCGTTGATGGTTCTATACCTGTTCCCGCTTCAGATGATCCAATCTTTCCGGCTTGGGAAAGATGCAATACCATGGTTCTTTTATGGATCATGAAGTTGTTGTCTCCTTCAATTGCTCAGAGTGTCATTTGGATGGATTATGCGCACGATTTATGGAGAGATTTGTGCGATCGGTTCTCTCAAGGAGATGCAATACGAATCTCTGATCTTCATGAAGAGATTACGTCGTTCAAACAAGGTTCTCTTTCAGTCACAGATTTCTTTACAAATATGAAGATTCTTTGGACGAGCTTGCAAACTTGAGACCAGTTCCTGGATGCATCTGTATTCTACAGTGCAACTGTAACGCGCTAGAGATTGTGAGGAACTATCAACAATAAGATTATATGATTCGTTTTTTAAAAGGTCTCAACCCAAAGTTTTCAACTCTAAGGTCATAAGTCTTGATAATGGATCCTTTGCCTAACATCAATCGATTTTTTGCTCCAGCTTTGCAGCATTAAAGGCAATTTAAAGGCCTTATTCAGCAAGAAGTTACTGATTCAACTGTTTTGTTTACTGGAAAAAGAAATGCAAGTTCAAGCTTCCATGGCTCGGGATCAAATTTTAATAACAGGAGCAATAATTTTGCAACACAACAGTCTTTTCATCAAAGGAAGATTGTTAGTAACACCGGAAAAAGGCCAACATGTTCTTTCTGTGGCATTTATGGACATTCTGTGGACAAATA
>CATIWK010611329.1:0-10857 GCA_949634005.1 Mallotus japonicus | reverse complement strand
AACTCAAACGAAGTTAATTGATGTGGCATAAACACTATTTCTATCGTTCACATCTCACCTTACACATCTTCTTATATCTTTCACATTATAAAGCCATTTAAAGTTTATAACTACATCAAATTCCTACTTAAATTTGCAACTCAAAAAAAGGTTTTAACCTAATGCATAAGCAGATAAACGTCAGTCTTTATTTGCTTATTTTTTCACATTTTTTAACAACTTAACTATATCCCCCAATTTTCTCATGTCTTTTGTTGTACTAAATTGCTTAGTTTGTTAGTTTTAGTTTGTCGACTTAAATAAAACTAATAATTTCTAATCTTTGTGTTGCACTAAATTTTCCAATTCAAAATAGCTTAAAGCTAGAACTTAATTTTTAATTATAACCCTGTTAGTTCTATTATATTTGAGTAAATTTCAATTATATCCTCCATTACTTCTAGTCTATTAACTCAAATGGATCTAATTAATGTGGCACAAATGTTATTTTTACCCTTCATATCTAACGTTACATATTATCATATATACTTCACATCACAAAGCCACTTAAAGTTATAGCTACATCAGATTTCCGCATAGATTTACAATTAAACAAAGGAAAAATTAGGTTTTAACCTAATGCATAAGATTATTAACTTCATCCTTCATTTGCCTAATTTTTTCACATTTTTTAACAACCTAAATTAAATTTTAACTATATCCTTGTTAGTTCTAGTGTGTAAACTCAAAGAGAACTAGTTGTTATGTCATCATTGTCGTTTCTACCCTTTACATTGCACCTTACACACCACCTTATATACTCCACATCATAAAACCACTTGAGCTTATAGTCATATAAGATTTCCACGTAAATTTGTAACTAAATTAAAGAAAAAGTAGGTTTGAACCTTATCTATAAACAAATTAACTTCATCTTTTATTTGGTTCATGTTTTCAAATCCTTTGAAAGCTAACTTAAAATTTTAGTATATCCTTGTTAATTTATGTCTGTTAACTCAAATAGAGCTAGTTGATGTAACAAAAATATGTTTGTAACCTTCACATCTCATCTTACATATCACCTTATACACTCCATATCACCAAGCCATATAAGCATATTTTCATATCATATATTCACTTAAATTTGCAACTTCAAAAGAAAAGTTAAATTTCAACCTAATTCACAAATAGATCAAATTCATTCTTCCTTTGCTAAATTTTTTCACAACCTTTGACAACCTAAACACATTAATGTTTTCTTGCTAAGGTTCACGAGTGAAATCAAATCATCCATGTCAATTCAACTATCTTTTCTTTCTTCTCAATTTTTACGACCAGTTCTACTCTCCTTTCACTGCATATCTTTACTTATTTGAATACAACCTAAACACATGCATTTTTTTTTCTCAAATTCCCTACTAAACTCAAATCCTCTATAATTAATTCAACTTTCTTTTCTTTTTTTCTCCATTCCCAAAATTAGCTCTCCTCTATTTTTGCAACATATCTTATTTGGATCAAACGAGCTTGCTTTCATTATGGCATCTTATGCTTGTTTGGCTAAGGAGATTTTTATTTAGAGTAAGTTGTAT
Organism: Mallotus japonicus; assembly: GCA_949634005.1. Lineage (NCBI taxonomy): Eukaryota > Viridiplantae > Streptophyta > Magnoliopsida > Malpighiales > Euphorbiaceae > Mallotus > Mallotus japonicus. The sequence continues at coordinate 9,286 of CATIWK010611329.1, read as the reverse complement.
AAAGATTTAGCTTGGTGTATGGCTTTATCTTTGACACAACCATGCTATTTACAGATTTTGGCCAAGAAATAATGTCTATAGCTGAATACAGTGAAAATCTAGTATTTTTCTTCTTTATACTTTTGATTAGGAAAGTGGATAAAATTTACAAAAAGAAGAATATGAAGAAAGAAGAGAAAAATAAGGATTGATTGTTAGGTTAATATGCTAATAATTATCCCTATTAATTCTATTTTGTTTTAGTAAATTTTAACGATATCCCCCATTAGTTCTAGTCTATTTGTTTTAGTCTAATAATTAATGTGGCACAAATGTTATTTTTACCCTTCATATCTAACGTTACATATTATCATATATACTTCACATCACAAAGCCACTTAAAGTTATAGCTACATCATATTTCCACTTAGATTTACAATTAAACAAAGGAAACATTAAGTTTCAACGTAACGCATAAGATGATTAACTTCATCCTTCATTTGCCTAATTTTTTCACATTTTTTTAACAACCTAACTTAAATTTTAACTATATCCTTGTTAATTCTAATGTGTAAACTCAAAGAGAACTAGTTGTTATGTCATCAATGTTGTTTCTACCCTATACATTGCACCTTACACACCACCTTATATACTCCACATCATAATACCACTTGAGCTTATAGTCATATAAGATTTCCACTTGAATTTGCAACTAAATTAAAGAAAAAGTAGGTTTGAACCTTATCCATAAACAAATTAACTTCATCTTTTATTTGCTTAATGTTTTCAAATCCTTTGATAGTTAACTTAAAATTTTAGTATATCCTTGTTAATTTATGTCTGTTAACTTAAATGGAGCTTGTTGATGTAACAAAAATATGTCTGTAACATTCACATCTCATCTTACATATCACCTTATACACTTCATATCACCAAGCCATATAAGCTTATTTTCATATCATATATCCACTTAAATTTGCAACTATAAAAGAAAAGTTAAATTTCAACCTAATTCATAAATAGATCAAAAATTATTCTTCCTTTGCTAAATTTTTTCACAACCTGTGATAACCTAAACACATTAATGTTTTCTTGCTTAGGTTCACGGGTGAAATCAAATCATCCATGTCAATTCAAATATCTTTTCTTTCTTCTCCATTTTTGCAACTTGTTCTACTCTCCTTTCACTGTATATCTTTACTTATTTGAATACAACCTAAACACATTCATTTTTTTTTCTCAAATTCCCTACTAAACTCAAATCCTCTATTATTAATTCAACTCCCTTTTCTTTTTTCTCCATTCCTAAAGCTAGCTCTCCTCTATTTTTGTAACATATCTTATTTGGATCAAACGAGCTTGCTTTCATTGTGGCATCTTCTGCTTGTTTGGCTAAGGAGATCTTTATTAAGAGTAAGTTGTATAAAGACTTAGCTTTGCGTATGGCTTTATCGTCGACACAACCACGCTATTTACAGATTTTGGCCAAGAAATAATGTCTATAGCTGAATATAGTGAAAATCTAGTATTTTTCTTCTTTATACTTTTGATTAGGAAAGTGGATAAAATTTACAAAAAGAAGAATATAAAGAAATGAGAGACAAATAAGGATTGATTGTTAGGCTAATATGCTAATAGTTGGAACGATAGTGATAGCTAGGACAATAGTGATAATTTTGGTAATGATGGTGGGAAGAGAAATTGTAGTTAGAGTACAGTGGAGCTCAAATGGTGGTGGGAAGTGAAATTATTGTTAGAGTGCAATGGAGCTCGAGATAAAGGAAATGAAAAATATTAGATAAAGGAAATGGGTTTTAAAATTTTTCTTCTCAATATATACTTAGATTAAATTCAAATTCATGTGGTCGTATCAAAATTTCAAGCATTTATGTTATTGTATACAGTATATCAATAATATCAATCATTCAAGCAAATTGATTCAGATTCAAATATTTAAATTAAAATATTCAAATAGTAAAGAATCATTCAAAATACTACGGTCTTCTCCCCTTTTGTTAAAATAAAACATGGTGAGAATAAATTAATTAAATGACACAATCAAATAAAGAAAAGGCAAATATCGTTAATTGAAAAGCACAACTCAAGAAAAACACAGACATCAAATGACTAGAATAATAAAAAAAAATAAGACATGAAAAATATAATGAAATTGCATGAGGAAAAAAACATCTTATGCTTGAAAACTAAAGACTAAGGCCTAAGGACTATGGCCCTTATCTTGTGGCTCATTTCCTCCTTGCTCTCCTCCTTGAGGACGTTAATATCCTAGATGAGGCTATTGGCATTCATAGCCTTGCCTTTGATAAAGGTAATGCACATCAAATTTTCATAATATTTAATTCAGGCCTCACTAGATTAATATTATTCCAGGCATATATCTAATGTAAAATTTAATAATAGAAAAAAGTAGTTACCAAACTTCAAATTTTATTAGAAAATACTCACTAAATTTTACATAGTTATAATTTTCTCAATATTTTCATTGCTTTCTTTTAAATTTAATTAGATATATTATTATTCATTAGGTAACTATATCGAATCTAGTAACCGTCATAATAATATCATAACATATATTATGAAAATATTTTGCACCAAGGGGTGGCTGTAGTTTAGTGGTAAGAATTCCACGTTGTGGCCGTGGAGACCTGGGCTCGAATCCCAGCAGCCACATATTTTTTCATACCTCAACTATATAGTATTTTCTCATTTCTTTTTTTTGCACTTAAATTTTCAGTTTTTTACCCTTCATTTCTCATGTTACATATTATCATATATACTCCACATCACAAAGCCACTTAAAATTATAGCTACATCAGATTTCCACTTATATTTGCAATTAAAAAAAAAAGAAAAATTAGGTTTTAATCTAATCCATAAGATGATTAACTTCATCCTTCATTTGATTAAATTTTTTAAATTTTTAATAACCTAACTTAAATTTTAACTATATCCTTGTTAGATCTAGTGTGTAAACTTAAAGAGAACTAGTTGATATGTCATAAATGTTCTTTCTACCCTTCAAATCTCACCTTACACATTATCTTATAACATTCATGTCACAAAGCCACTAAAATTTAATTATATCCCTATTAGTTCTAGTTTGTTTGAGTAAATTTTAACTATATCCTCATTAGTTCTAGTATGTTAACTCAAACAAAGTTAATTGATGTGGCATAAATACTATTTTTATCGTTCACATCTCACCTTACACATCTTCTTATATCTTTCACATTATAAAGTCATTTAAAGTTTATAACTACATCAAATTCCTACTTAAATTTACAACTAAAAAAAGGGTTTTAACCTAATGCATAAGCAGATTAACGTCAGTCTTTATTTGCTTATTTTTTCACATTTTTTAACAACTTAACTTAAATTTTAACTATATCCCCCAATTTTCTCATGTCTTTGTTGTACTAAATTTTTTAGTTTGTTAGTTTTAGTTTGTCGACTCAAATAAAACTAATACTAACAATTTCTAATCTTTGTGTTGCACTAAATTTTCCAATTAAAAATAGCTTAAAGCTAGAACTTAATTTTTAATTACAACCCTGTTAGTTCTATTCTATTTGAGTAAATGTTACTTATATCCTCCATTACTTCTAGTCTATTAACTCAAATGGAACTAATTAATGAGGCACAAATGTTATTTTTACCCTTTATATCTAACGTTACATATTATCATATATACTTCACATCACAAAGCCACTTAAAGTTATAGCTACATCAAATTTCCACTTAGATTAGCAATTAAACAAAGGAAAAATTAGGTTTCAACCTAATACATAAAATGATTAACTTCATCCTTCATTTGCCTAATTTTTTCACATTTTCTAACAACCTAACTTAAATTTTAACTATATCCTTGTTAGTTCTAGTGTGTAAACTCAAAGAGAATTAGTTGTTTTGTCAAAAATGTTGTTTCTACCCTTTACATTGCACCTGACATACCACCTTATATACTCCACATCATAAAACCACTTGAGCTTATAGTCATATAAGATTTCCATTTAAATTTGCAACTAAATTAAAGAAAAAGTAGGTTTGAACCTTATCAATAAACAAATTAACTTCATCTTTTATTTTCTTAATGCTTTCAAATCCTTTGACATCTAACTTAAAATTTTAGTATATCCTTGCTAATTTATGTCTGTTAACTCAAATGGAGATAGTTGATGTAACCAAAATATGTTTGTAACATTCACATCTCATCTTACATATCACCTTATACACTCCATATCACCAAGCCATATAAGCTTATTGTCATATCATATATCCACTTAAATTTGCAACTACAAAAGAAAAGTTGAATTTCAACCTAATTCGTAAATAGATCAAATTCATTCTTCCTTCGCTAAATTTTTTTACAACCTTTGACAACCTAAACACATTAATTTTTTCTTGCTTTGGTTCACGAGTGAAATCAAATCATCCATGTCAATTCAACTATCTTTGCTTTCTTCTCCATTTTTTACAACTAGTTCTACTCTCTTTTCACTGCATATCTTTACTTATTTGAATACAACCTAAACACATTCGTTTTTTTTTTCTCAAATTCCCTACTAAACTCAAATCCTCTATTATTAATTCAACTCTCTTTTCTTTTTTTTTTTTCCATTCTCAAAGCTAGCTCCCCTCTATTTTTGTAACATATCTTATTTGGATCAAACGAGCTTGCTTTCATTATGGCATCTTCTGCTTGTTTGGCTAAGGAGATTTTTATTAAGAGTAAGTTGTATAAAGATTTGGCTTCGTGTATGGCTTTATCGTCGACACAACCACGCTATTTACATATTTTGGCCAAGAAATAATGTCTATAGCTGAATATAGTGAAATCTAGTATTTTTCTTCTTTATACTTTGATTAGGAAAGTGGATAAAATTTACAAAAAGAAGAAAATGAAGAAAGGAGAGAAAAATAAGGATTGATTGTTAGCTTAATATGCTAATAATTGGAACGATGGTGATAGCTAGGACAATAGTGGTAATTTTGGTAATGGTGATGGGAAGAGAAATTGTAGTTAGAGTATAGTGGAGCTCAAATGGTGGTAGAGCTCAAATATTTATTTAATATGTTTGTATTTAATCCATAAATTTTTGTCTCAAATTTTCATAATATTTAATTCATGCGTCACTGGTTGATATTAATCTAAGAATATATGTAATGTAAAATTTAATATTAGATAAAAATAGTTACCAAACTTCATATTTTATTAGAAAATACGCACTAAATTACACATAACTAAAAATTTTTCAATATATTCATTGCTTTCTTTTTAATTTAATTGGATATATTATTATTCATTAGGTAATGTTTCTTCACAATAATAAAATAATATTTATAATTCAACTCAAACATGTATTACAATAGTACAAAAGTTAATTAAAATTAAAATAAATGAAATACTGAAAAAAAAAATTTTACTAAACTTTTATTATTTTTAGACAATTATAAATAAATATTTTATCCGAATGAAAGTATATAAAAATTTACAAAAAATAGTATCAACCTAAAATATAGATAAAATTTAGTAACTATTTGATGAAACTATATAGAATTTAGTAACATTTGATGAAACTATGTACCATCTAGTAACTATGTTATGAAACTATATAGAATTTAGTAATATTTGATGAAACTATGTACCATCTAGTAACTATTTTATGAAATTATGTAGAATCTAGTAACCATCATAATAATATCATTACATATATTATACAAACATTTTGAACCAATTGGTGGTTGTAGTTTAGTGGTAACAATTCCACGTTGTGGGCGTAGAGACCCGGGCTCGAATCCCAACAACCATATATTTTCTCATAACGCAACTATATAGTATTTTCTCATTTCTTTTATTTCACTAAAATTTCCAGTTTTTATTGTACTAAATTTTTCAATTCAAAATAGCCTCATGCTAGAACTTAAATTTATTTTCTCATTTCTCTCGTTGCACTAAATTCAAATAGAACTATAATATTTTCTCATTTTTTTGTTGCACAAAATTTTTCAATTTAAAATAGCTTGAAGTTGGAACTTAAATTTAACTATATTTATATTATGTTTTAGTCTTTTTGAGTAACTTTTAACTATATCCTCCTTAGTTCATGTATGTTAACTCAAATAGAGTTAGTTGATGTGGCACAAACACTATTTCTATCTTTTACATCTCACCTTACACATCTTCTTATGTCTTTCACATTATAAAGTCATTTAAAGTTTATAACTACATCAAATTTCCACTTAAATTTGTAACTAAAAAAATTTTTAACCTCATCCATTAAGCAGATTAACTTCACACTTTATTTGCTTATTTTTTCATATTTTTTTAACAACTTAACTTAAATTTTAACTACATCCCCCTATTTTCTCATTTCTTTTGTTGCACTAAATTTTGTAGTTTGTTAGTTTCAGTTTGTGGCTCAAATAAAACTAACAATTTCTAAACTTTTTGTTGCACTAAATTTTCCAATTCAAAATAGCCTAAAGCTAAAACTTGAATTTTAATTATATCCCTATTAGTTCTATTCTGTTTGAGCAAATTTTAACTATATGCCTCATTACTTCTAGTCTATTAACTAAAACGGAACTACTTAATGTGGCACAAATGTTATTTTTACCCATCATATCTCACATTACATATTCGTATATATACTCTACATCACACAGCCACTTAAAGGGAAAGCTGCATCAAGTTTCAACTTAGATTTGCAATTGAACAAAAGAAAAATTAGGTTTCAAGTTAATCCATAAGATGTTTAACTTCATCCTTTATTTGCCTAATGTTTTCATATTTTTAATAACCTAACTTAAATTTTAACTATATCCTTTTTATTTCTAGTGTGTAAACTCAAAGAGAACTAGTTAATATGTCATAAATGTTGTTTCTACCCTTTACATTTTACCTTACACATCACCTTATATAATCCACATCATAAAACCACTTGAGCTTATAGTCATATCATATTTCCACTTAAATTTGCAACTAAATTAACAAAAAATTAGGTTTGAACCTTATCCATAAACAAATTAAATTCATCATTTATTTGCTTAATGTTTTCAAATCCTTTGACAACCTAACTTAAATTTTAAGTATATCCTTATTAATTTATGTCTGTTAACTCAAATGGAGCTAGTTGATGTAATAAAAATATATTTGTAACATGCACATCTCATCTTACACATCACCTTATACACTCCATGTCACCAAGCCATATAAGCTTATAGTTATATAGATATCCACTTAAATTTTCAAATATAAAAGAAAAGTTAAATTTCAACATAATTCATAAGTAGATCAACTTCATTCTTCCTTTGCTTAAATTTTTCACAACCTTTAATAACCTAAACACATTAATGTTTTCTTGTTTAAGTTCACATGTAAAATCAGATCATCCATGTCAATTCAACTATCTTTTCTTTCTTCTCCATTTTTGTGACAAGTTCTACTCTCCTTTCACTGCATATCTTTACTTATTTGAATACAACCTAAACACATTAGTTTTTTTTGCTCAAATTCGCTGGTAAACTCAAATCATCTATCATCAATTCAACTCTCTTTTCTTTTTTCTCCATTCTCAAAGCTAGCCCTCCTCTCTTTTTGAAATATATCTTATTTGGATCGAATGAGATTGCTTTCTTTGTGGCTTCTTCTGCTTGTTCGGCTAAGGAGATTGTTATTAAGAGTAAGTTGTATAAACATTTGGCTTGGCCTATGGCTTTATCATCGACATAACCATGCTATTTATAGATTTTAGCGAAGAAATAATGTGTATAGCTGAATACAGTGAAAATCTAGTATTTTTCTTCTTTATTCTTTGATTAGGAAAGGGGATAAAATTTACAGAAAGAAGAATACAAAGAAATGAGAGAAAAATAAGGCTTGGTTGTTAGGTTAATATGGTAATAATTGGAATGATGGTTATAGCTAGGACAATAGTGATAATTTTGGTAATGGTAGTAGGAAGAGAAATTGCAGTTAAAGTGTAGTGGAGCTCAAATGGCGGTGGGAAGAGAAATTGTAGTTAGAGTGCAATGGAGCTCGAGATAAAGGAAATGAAAAATACTGGGTTTTAAAATTTTTCCTCTCAATATATGCTTAGATTAAGTTCAAATTCATGTGGTTGTTTCAAAATATCAAGCATTTATGTTATTGTATATAGTATATCAATTATATCAATCATTCAAGTTGGTTGATTCAAATTCAAATATTTAAATTAAAATATTCAAATTGTAAAGAATCATTCAAATACTACAATCTTCTCCCCTTTTGGTAAAATAAAAAATGGTGAGAATAAATTAATCAAATCACAAAATCAAATAAAAAAAAAGGCAAATATCGTTAATTGAAAAGCATAGCTTGAGAAAAAAAACATCAAATCACTAAAATAGTAAAAAAAAACATGAAAAATATAATGAAAATGAATGAGGAAAAAATGTCTATTGCTTGAAAACTAAAGACTAAGGCTATAATGACCCGTATTTTATTAAATAAAAATTTTAAAATTTATTTCGGGATTTGCAGTGTTAATAAAATTTTATTATTATGATTATTATTATTTTGTGAATTTAAATTAAATTCTAGTGTTAGTATTTACTTTATTATTTTATGGCATTATTACTAATTTGAAAATAAAGTTTAATGTTATTGTTAATTATTATTTAGTTGAGTGAGTTTATTTAATTAAATTAATTGTTAAATGTATATATATGTATATAGATATATAGAATTGTGGTGGAGATTTAAAGTAGTTATTTTAATAGTAAATTATTTTAACTTTTGTCCTTATATGCTTTATTAAAAAAAAAGTCAATTTTTTTAGAAACGTGCAGTAGGCTTCTTTTTTCCCTTTCTTCATTTGCTTTCTTTTCTTCCCCTGAAACTTCACGCCTTTTTCTTCTTCTTCCCTGTGATAGACCCGATCGCCACCCACTGCCTCACAACCACCACTACCACGTCGCACCACCACAGCAGCCCACCGCCACCTCCTCCTTTCTCTTCCCCCAGCAGCTCTCTCTCTCCCTGCGTGTTTTCTTCTTCTCGGGCAGCTCCTTCTCCTCTTCGTCGAAGCTGTTTTCCAGCTTCCCCATCCGGCGAGCTTGGGCTCATTTTCTTCCTCTCTTCTCAAGCTTCATTTCCCCTAAGGTAATTCGTGCTAACTACACCAAATTCGACTTCAATTTTTGAGAATTAGTTCTAGGTTTTAGTTTTGTATTTTGTGAATTTGAGTTAGATTAATTTAGTTTATGTTAGTTTGAGCTTAGATTAGTGTTGTAGAGCTTGAAAGCT
>CATIWK010611197.1:0-10609 GCA_949634005.1 Mallotus japonicus | reverse complement strand
GGTGAGGAATAGTGAACTAGCTCGAAATCCTCATTGCTACGGAAGTGTTTCGGTGAAAATTAATTTATTTTCAATTAAATAGTCTCAACTCATCAAAATAAATCCTATTAGCCTCAAATATCATTTTTAGGGTGTTTTTAAGTCAGCTTTTGTGATTCTTTGATTTTAGTAATTTTTTTAGAATTTTGGAAAATTAGTATAAATTTATTTATTATAAATTTATGCATATGTTTTAAATAAATATTATTTATTATAAAGAGTTCCGGAGTGCGAGCCGTAGTAATTGGGTAGCCGAGGACATGTTGGCCGACACGCTCCACCCATGACTTAATTTTATAAAATATTTTTTGAAGATATATATAAATGAGAATTTTTATGCGATAATATCATAATAAAGTTGAATATATAAATTTAATTATGCTAATGAATATTACTCGTAAGCATGATTATTTATTTTATTATTGTTAAGAATTTTGGAAATTCTTTAGCTTGGTTTCATTTATTTTATTTTTATATATGAGATAAATATGTTTTGAAGAAATTGGTAGAACGTCACTAGGACCTAGTGGGTGTCACTAGGACCATGTGCGCACTGGTTAAGATCTTGAGTCTGAGAAAAATGTGGATTGGCTCAGTTGAGCTTGTTCTCTCGGGTAGTGTATATATTTGAGAGTGGTGGAGCTTGTTCTCTCAGGTAGTATATATATTTGAGTTCGGTGGAGCTTGTTCTCTCGAGAAATATGTGGATTGAGCTCGGTAGAGCTTGTTCTCTCGGGTTGAAAATGAGATATAACTCAGTTGAGTTTTTTCTCTCGGGACATCAATAGTGGAATAAGTGATTGGACTGCAGCTGTAACTCAGTTGAGCTTATCACTTAGGACGACAGTCAATTGGATTTAAAAGAGCTGAAAGGCTATTAGATTTGAGGTTTAGCGTTCTACCATGTTTTCCACCAAAGGTTTAGTTTAAATGAATTTTGTATGAATGATTTTGGTATTAAAGATATTTCTGATTTTGGAAAGGTATTTTTATAAAGATAGTTTTCATCAAAATAAAAGGGATTTAAATATTAAGATTATTTAATGGTTTTAAATAGGTATTTCAAAACTAACTTGCATTTTATATTATTAATTCAATCAGTGATAACTAACTCCCCTCAATTATATTTTTCAGGATCTTACGAGTCTACTGTTAGTTCTTCTTCTCTGCGCCGGACTCATTCTTCAACGGCTGCTCTATGTAGGTCATTGCAATGTTAGTAATATTTATGGAATAACTTTAGTTAATCTAGACACCGCAGTGGTTTGGAGGAATTATTGGCATTGTATTTGTGTTGGTATGTGTATTGCACTATAATATGTATTTTGTTATACTTGAGTTTATGATGTTGGTGATATTGGAGTAGTTATGGTTGAGATATATTATTGGGGGTATTATTTGCTTTATGTAGGCTTTGGTTTTGCTCCTAGTACAGAGGAAACTCTACCGAATTTTCTTTAGAATTGTTCAGTTGGGGAATATTTTTATTGTGAAAAATTTCTAAGAATCACTACGAGTTTCGGAAGCTTCATGTTTTTCCATTCCCTAGTGTCGGTCACGTGCCCAAGGGGTTCGAGTTGTGGCATGCAAACTCAATGATCATCATTGCATTTAATTGGATTGGACAATAATGAGAGTGGTTTCTTCAAATCCACCATTAGATTTAAGAAACATCATTAGAACAATAATTTAATGGTGTTATTATCATTTGAACTAAAGGTCAAATTGCGCCCTCAACTTAAAGCAATTGGCCAAAAAGTCGAATTTTAACTTTTTTGACATTTAAGGACAAAACTTTCATTTTCTCGTCCATTTAACAACAAATTGCATATAATGGGAGCGCATCATCTGCACGACAGAGAAATTAATAAAAAAAGGACTAAATATACAAATAAGAAAGCATAAAATACACAAATCAAAAAATGAGTGTGTTAAAATCCTAAATCCCTAAATCATAAATGTAAGAAAGAAAAATCCCTAAATTCCCAAAACCGAAATCTAAATTGATGTCCTTAAATTCCAAATTCACTTTAAATTCCCATATCATCATCATCTGCTCGCTCAGCGACATCTTCTTATCGGTCTCCAGCAACAGCATGCTCTGCAGTATATGGTTACCCTGAATTTGAATACGAACGTTTGCATTACTGTGATTGTGACGTCGTGGCACCAAGATGGTTGGCTTGGATTGATAATAATGATGGAAGAAGGTTCTACTCGTGTAGAAATTATGAGGTAATTTGTGTTGTTCAGGTATTTAAATTATGGTTATAAAGACTGATATGGGTTAAATCTGTTGAGTATAGTATTTTTGAATTTTTGTATTTTTATGCAGAGAAACAGAGGTAGAAACATAAGAGGTTGTAACTACTTTGAGTGGCATGATGATCTATTTCATCCACAAGCAAATAAGGTTATCAAGGAGTTACATTCTGAAGTTAGCAAGCTAAAGATTGAGAATGAACAATTGAAGTGTACTTTTTGTGACAGAAGCATACATGGTGAATTTCATAAATTGGAAGTGGAATGCGAAGAACTGAAGAGAAAAATGAAAGCTATTAGTCATGAGAATGGGAAGAACAAATGTCAGGTTTGGTTTTTAGGGCAACATTAATATTTAATTGGGCATTGATTCTTTGTGTTCTATATACTGCCCTAAATGATATTGATGGTTGAGCTTTTGTAGTTGTAAATGTATGTATATGAATCAGTTGTCTTAGTTGTTTGGCAGGGTAAAAAGTTAACTGTATTTTATTGTAAGTGAATGGCTGCCATAGATATGTATGTTTATGTTGGTATGGTATAGTTAGGAAGTAGGAGACTTAGATATAGTGCAGATTTTTGGCCATGTATCGCAGCCTTATTAATGTACTTATTATAAAATTCAATTAATGAAAGAATTTATTTACTAAACTTCTTGTGCATTTTGCTTATAAGTAGGTGTTTGTTGGGAATGTTTTTTTTTTCATGTGTGGAGCAATTGTAGTGTATAAATTGTACTTCATCATTGTAGTAAAAAGTAATGGCAATCACTTGAGAAATATTTCCTGAACATGCATTATATATAGCAAAAAGCTACCAAGGTATAGCAAAGCTATACTTAATTAGTGTTTCAATAAGTATAGCTAAGCTATTCACAAAGCTTTGCATTTTTTGTAACCTTATGAGCCAAAAAGACAAAATCATAGTACATATATTAACAAGCTACCAAGTTTATATGTTGTAGCTAAACTTTCTAGAATCTCATTTAGAGATAAAGCAAAAAACGCAAAAAGAACCAAAAAATTCTGCTCCATTATTTCTTAGTATCTCTATAGAGGATTGATGACTGGGGGAGTTTTCTTCTGTCTAGTGTTCTTGTTCTTGTTAACTGATTGTGTTGTAGTTGGAGGGGTTGCCACATCAGTTGTCTCAGCTGGTGGATTGTTCTCAGCAGTACCAGAAGCCTGAGATGACATGACATTACTTTTATTTCCTTGATCTGAAACGGACTCCAGCCTTCGTCTTTTGATTAAAAAAATTCATATTTCCTTTTCTTCATGTAACTGTCTAGTTGTTGTACATGCTTTTCCTGCCTATTTTAAACCAGGAGCTTAGAACTCACCATATTTTGGATTGCCTTGAACCCTCTTTGCATCAGCTATATAATTTTCAATTTTTCACTGCTGGTTACTTGGCACATTATTGCCAAGCCTCTGTGTATATAGTCACCTTTCACCAAACATGCCAGGCTACATACAAAATAAATGTGCTTACTTTCATTATCCACATTGACCACAGTAAATATGAACTTATAAATATTGTACTCACATTCCAAGTCACTCTTCCAGTGTAATCATCATGGTAAATCCCCATACCATGCTCTTTGCTATGTCGTGTGCTTCTCATTCCACTGGACAATTCAAGTTGTTTACCCTTTCCATGGGGTGTTGATGTATGCATCTGTTGTTGTTAAGTGTTCCTTGAATCAGTCGGTTCACATATTTTTACTCCAGTTTGTTTTTGTTGTCTCAAACTGGCATGCATCTGCAAACAGCTTACTTGTTATTTTCATGCCCTAATATTCATTAAGTTTATAAAAAAAAATACTTATTATATATATGTAAACCTGTTCATGCTCCATAGTGGGGGTTGGATTGAATTAGGTCTGATTTGTTAAATTATCTGAACTTGAATGCACATTATGGTTTGTAACACTTTCACCACCACTTTGGACATGCTTGGGATTAACACTTGAACCACCAACATTTTTTTGAGACCCCTACAAACCAAATAATGGAAAAAATTAATATATTATGTGCATATGATAGTGTATATATAACGGTCTATGTGTGATACATGATGCAATCACTTACTGATGCTTTGTTTTGGACATTCATTCTTATTATGTCCAGTTTGTTTACATGTGCTATAAGTCATGACAGCACCTCATCTTGATCTTTTGCCACTTTTTTTTTTGCTCCTCTTGATCTTTCCTTTATGATTTTTTTTGGACGACCAGGTACTTTGTGGACATCAGGGGGCAAAATTAGTGGCATATTAGTTTTTGGCCATATATCCCTGCCAACAATTGGTTGCAAGCAAAATGCATATGCTGCAAGGTGTTTTTCCTTGCTATACCTGGATGTACATAAGATTGCAACTCCTTCTTGCTATGGTATAATGCACAAATACCATAAGGACATAGGATTCCAGTTAAATCCCATGGCCTGCATGTACAAGAACATTTTTCAATGTCACTATATGTCTATCCCTACCCTCACTAATTTCATAACCTTGCTGCCCATTCCATTCAATAATGCGTTGACTTGCTCTGTCCATGTTTTTGTCTAATCTATCTATTGAACAAGGATTAATATCAGTATACCACTTCATAGCTTCATCTCTTTTTTTATGAAGCCTTGTCATAACATCAACTCTCATCCATTCTAACATGCCAAGTATGTACTTATTCCTAGCCTGAACTAAATGCCTATTATATGACTCACACATGTTATTTTCTATAGAATCACACTTTGAACTGAATGTAAAATATGGCCTACACCATATGTGAGGTGGATATGTCAGTAAATCTTCAATAGCACTTGAAGCTAGCTCATCCATCTTCTTCAATTGATCAGTGAATTGCTGTTCAAATGAACTCTTAGCACACCTCCAAAATTGATCATGGACATCTGAACCTCTCCATCTTTTCTTCCAAATAGAGAAAATGTGAACTGCACACCACCAATTCTCTGAAAGTGGGAATTCAGTTTTAACTACTTCGATTAAGCCCTGCGTGTCAAATTAAACTACTAATTAATCACCATTTCAAGTGATTTAAGAAAATATGAATTAAATAAACTAATATGAAAGTAAAGCTGACCTTTTGCATATCACTTATAATAGTTAAATCTTTACCATCATTTAAGTTCATATCTTCTTTCAAATGTTGGAAGAACCACCTCTATGTAGCCTTTATTTCAGACTTGACTACAGCACAAGCCACTGGAAATCGCTGGTTGTTAGCATCTCTGCCAACAACTGCCAGCAACTCTCCTCTGTAAAAAGTTTTTAAGAAGCACCCATCATCTCTTAATACAGGCCTGCACCCAGCCTTCCAGCCACTTTTTAAAGCATTAAAGCACACATAGAATTTGCCAAATGTAATGCTCCCTTCTTCAGTCAGCACTTCACAAGTTGTGCTTGGCATTGCTAATCTCAACATTGTTGCATTGTCCCATAAACTTGCATATTCTTATATGTAATCTCCTTCCAAATCTTTCATCACCTTTCTTTTTACTCGTCTAGCCATTGTCTCATTTATTTCTAGCTTAAGGGATTTTTTTGCTTTGGCAACAATTTCCCCATAAGTCATGCCAGGATTTTCTTCAAGTATATCATGGAAGTACTCAGTCACGAAAGCACATGATGCTCTCTTATTTTTGAACACCCTATAGCATTTATGATTTGGATTGTACGTTTTCCCCATAAAATCACCACTTTGTGTGTTTGTACTTGCAAAGATTGTCCATGGACAATTGCCAAAATTGCAGTGGCACCTGATTCTGTTTTTGTCATTTTTTTTCATGTTAAGTTTAACACCTCTGGCACTGCATACTTGGCCAAGGCTTTTCTAAACTCATCAACAGAAGAAAATATCATTCCTACAAGAAAAGCAGGCTTTTCCTCCTAACATTCCTATGTCCATCTTCATCTGAGTCTTCTTTAACACTGCAGTCATCATCACTACCAACCACATAGTCTGGATCACACCCAACCTCCTCACCTTTAGTTGAATTTATGTCATCAGCCGTAACAGGTTCTGGAAAATATGATTCGTCAAAATGTTCAGTGTCATTTTCTGTTGGATCAGCATTATGCATATTCCTTGCCCTTGATTTCTTTTCATTTCTTAAATTCAATCTTACTGTAATTAGTTCAGGATCATCTACGTCTGACCCACCCTGATCTCCACCAATTGTTTCATCATCTGCAGAATCAGATTTATCAGCTTCATGAGCTACATTAGATGCAACTGCAACTCCAAATTCAGCTTCAACAGAACTTGAAACCCCATTTCAAGGTCAGGTGAAAAAGAATCTCAGCTTCCAAAGGTTTTTCAACATCAGCCAATTCATGCTCAGCAGACAGCGGGACTGTAGTAGCAACCATTTGAGGCTCAGCAGGCTCAAGGTGTGCAGCAGCACAAAGTTCAGGCTCTACAGCCTAAGGGACTTCACCAACATTCATTTTAGGCTCAACTGCATCTGTTTGTTCCTTATCAAAAGCTATATGTACTTTATCACAAGCAGTCTTCATGGGATCACTTGCAATGGTTGCAGCCTCAGAGTGTTACACATGAGCTTCTTCACAGACGATTTTAGCTTCTGAAACATGATGCTCTTCATTGTGGTCCTCACTCCCCAAATCAAACAATTCAGGCCCTAAATACGTTTTGTCTTCCCTAACTTCACAACCTTCTCCATTTTGTTCTTTTTGCACTTCAGGGCAACGTACCCCCTCACCAACCTCAACATTAATACTTGTACCAGAATTGTATGACATGGCAACTCCCTTATTAATTTTCCCCCCAATATGTTCTGTAAATACATTTCCTTCACCCTCCACCCCTTTAGCCACTGTCACATGGACATCTATCAAGTCCATTATGTCATTAAAAACTAACTCAACATCTGTATAATCGTCATTTCTAAATGCTTCATCTATTTGTGCCTCACTCTCCCTTGAGTTCCCTTCCAAAAGCAAAGGCCTAATATCTTTCACCTAAGTTGGAATATCAACCAAATGATCAAGGTATAACTCAAACACATACTTCAATTTATGATTAGCTATTTCAAGCATTTTATAAATGGCAATATCATTATATACATATTCTAACCCTTTTTCAATGCCCTTCCCCTTCGGTAACCAATATATTTTCGGTTGGTGACCATACCCTAGTGTTTTCACTTTGTTTACAATTCTGAAATAACTGAGCCTATCAACTTCATATAGCTTCCATTTGACTTCTCACCACCCACATAACTCAGGTTCGGGTCTCTCACAAAATTCCCCCCGTGATATATACTGAATCTTGCGCTAACAGACTTAGACATTCTATCATTCAAAACAACAAAGTACAAACACACAAACAATGACTTCATAATTTTAGAAAAATATTTTTCATTCAGATAAAAAAATCAATATATAAAAACAACAACGCATTTTATTCCTACCTTGAGCTTCGAATTTGTTATTGCTTATATGGCTTCAATTTATCGCACTTATCTTTAGGGTTTAGCATTGCATGTAACAACACCCATTTCTTCTTTGATTCTCCATTCTTCAATCTCATGTTCTACCTCTGCTAACATGCATTAAATGGAGTAGTTGGGTCTCTGTAGTTAAGAAGACATATGGCTCAATTTCCCGCCCTAGTATCCATTACATACATAAAACAACGTCGTTTTGTAATTTCTATTTAAAAATTATTTTTTCAGTTCACCTACCTTCCTTACATGGGCGTGCACTTCACTCACTCTACACAGTATGCAATTTGTTGTTAAATGGATGAGAAAATGAAAGTTTTGTCCTTAAATGTCAAAAAAGTTAAAATTCGACTTTTTTGGTCAATCGCTTCAAGTTGAGGGGGCAATTTGACCTTTAATTCATTATCATTTGCAAAATAAAAGAATAAAAACATACTATGAAAAATAAAAATTATTTATTTATTTTTAATTAAAAATATATTATTTATTAATTAAATGAATATATAGTGCCTTTATAATTAAAAATATATTTAATTTTTAAAATTAATCTAATATATTATAATAAATATACACATGTGTTATTGATATATTTTTATTAAAGTTAGGCTAGAAAATTCAAAGGAGTTTCTTTTTTTTTTTTTTTTTTTTTGACTAAAAAATTCAAAGGAGTTTCTATGATGTACTAGCCTAACTTTTGGAATAACTTTAAGTTTTTAACCACCAAACATCAAGTCCCACTGTTTTTTCAGAGTTCAAAGAAAAAAAAAGTCCCACTGTTTTTGAATTTCTTTTTTATAATTTATAGTTCACCAATTATTGTCATCCAAGATATCCCTTTCTCCTTCCATGCACGCACAATTAAATATATAAGTTTTTATTTTTTTTGTTTTAATAAAATTGGTTTCAGTGTACTGAAATTTTTAGATTCGTAAAGTTCAATTTATTAAAAAAATATTAATCACAAATTAGCGATCAACTTAACACCATTTTGATGAGATTACATAGTAGCTGTCGATTGAAAAATTGCTTGACTGTAGAAGATTCAAAGTAGGTGAATTCGGATCAGGATTCATTGACAGTGACGTATACATATATACATACGCAATGCGTCATGATCATGACGTACGATACAAATTTATTAAAAATAAAATACAATACTAGCCGCAAATATACAATACTAGCCGCCGGCGATGATAATCACCTCACTTTAAAATTATTGTAAAATGTAAGATTTAGTGGTAATTCTAGTCCACACTTTTCTTTTTCTTTTTTTTTTATAAAATATTTTTATTTTTACAACTCCTGATTGGTCATAATTACTTATTGTTTTTTATTTTTTCTTATTTGTTATCTGTTTCTTAATATTTTTTTAAAAAAATTTAAATCTTTCTTCATCGAGTTTTTAATAGCTTGCTATGTCTGGATGAAAGAAATTTGAGTATGAATTTGCATTTCAATTAAATTTCTTATTTGACAACTACATAAATTTGTATCTATGAACATTTAAAATAAATTTACAATAAATTTAAAAGTTTACTTAATAAGGATTTGAAATAACATTAAATACATGTTATTTAAAATTTTATATTTGAAATTTAATATTTAAAATCTAAAATTTCAAATCAAATTATTGCATCAAAACATTCACTTATGAAATTTTAGTGGTTATCTTTTGTAGATTTTATACTTCTGTCTTATATGACAATTTTTTTGTTGATATTTTTATAATTGGACTCAGTTAAAAACCAAAAAATCGATTTATGGCTAATCAATATCATGGTGTGAAATATACAGATTGTCAAGTTGTAAATTAAAATAGTTCTATCAATGTGACTGGAGACTAGCAATAAATAACTTCACGATTTAAGTGAGAGTTTATTTTGGTACTATTTTGTTGTACTTTTATTTATATTATATGTTTATGAAGATGTATTTCCAATTTTCAATGAATAAATAATTTAATTTTTCTCTTAAAAAACAAAATTTAAATTTTATAATTATTAATTTATGAAATAAATATTTACTTAATTCATCTAATTTCTTTACAAATAAAGAACATATATGCACAATACGAAAACCAAGCGAAGCATAAACAGTCAAGCAAGCTAGCCTTGATGTTCCAGAAACAAATTTGATCATGTATGGAGAGATTTTTGCAATTAGGTTATCGAAATGGAAAAAGATTAATAGTTCGTTTGTGTTATTTTATGAAAATATTTTTGAAATAATTTAAAAATCATAAAAATAATAAATAATTAACTAAATAATTAAACTAGTTACACAACATTTCATCCATTTTCTTTTAATTTTTTAAATTTTATTATGTTATTAATTGTACAATTATTTTTTATGGTCAAAAGTAATATGTAATTTGTTCTATAAAATACAACAAAAGGAGATAAAAGATAATTTATAAAAAAATTTATCTTTTGATACTCATCGATACATTATACATTGTACACGTTGCTAATTCTGACCCGTATCGTTGCTCTTTCTAATATGGCTAGCGATTAGTGATCCTATGATGTCACACAGTCACACTCATGGGTCCTCACTGCAAGCCATTCATGCATATGAGTATACACAAAAACAACGCAGCCTCGCTGGACTTCAAAAGGGCAAGATTTTTTTAAAAAAGTACCATACAAATGTAAATACGCAATATTTTACTTTTTAACTTGTAATTTTTTTATGTTATTTTAGAATTTTAATTTTTATCATACTATACTCTAATGTTTGTTAATTAATATCATTAAAATCTAGCGATGTAATATTAATTAAATATAATAATTTAATAATAAAATCATTTTCAACTAATA
>CATIWK010611020.1:0-10740 GCA_949634005.1 Mallotus japonicus | reverse complement strand
GCTGGCCACCTCTGCTCTCTGTAACTCTCTTTTATGATGAATTCATAAGCAGTTCATGTGCATTTTAAACTTGATGATCTATGCATGCAATAGCTAACATATATAGAATATTATTAATTTATATATGTAAAGATTAATGTGCAAAGTTGATAAGCAATTTCATTTCATAAACCACAATAGAACAAGTGTTTGCGTATGCATATGAAGGATGTTTTGTCTGCTTGCTGTTAATAAAATCAAACCAAATGATTTTTTTTTCTTATTTTTTTAAGCTAAAGCTCATGAAACCAGTCTACAATCAAAGCTAAAAAATGCTAAGAACCATTGAAATCAAACACTAGAGCAATAGAGAAAAAAACTTACATTTTGGAGAGCTTGTTAGAAACACAAATTAGAGAAAGCTCACCCTTGAAATCCAAAAGCAACAAAGGGGAGAGAAAGCTCGCTGCAACAAATTACTTACATTTACTTCACAATTCATTGAAAAACACAACTAAATCAATGAAGGGAAAAAAAAAAATCAAGAGCAATACCTAAAAATTTGCAGCACAGAAGTTGAACAGAAAATAGAAAAGAGTAAATGTGCGCCAACGTCAACAATTTAATCTTCAAAAAACATGAAAAAAATTGAAGACAAGAAACATGTTTCTAGGTTAGGGAAACATAGAGATGGAAATCAGGTTCATTTAACTGAGCAGTATATGCTTTGCAAACCCATCAGCAGGAGTTGCTGGAAAACTCCAATAACCACATAAATGAAATCTAAGAACATCTATGAAGTTTGAGTTGAGAAGAGCCGAACAGTAAAACAAATTATAGTCTGATGGTTACCAAAATCGCAGAATCGATGAAGAGAAGCTTAGCTCGATGAAACTCAGATCACCATGTGACCTTGATAAATCAATTTGAAATTCACCATGTTTAATTGTAAGAGGTTGGTGAGTGCACCGATGATGGTCGTTTGCAGTGGCAACCTCGAAAATAAACATAATGATGAGGCAACCAGGATGCAGTGCTTCCTCTCTTTTAATCCATCAAAACCGATGGCACCCACTAAAAATTGAAATCATATAAGAATTGAGGAGGTCAAGAACTGCATCTAGTTATATTTTGGTGGCGGTCGATAGTGGATTAGGCCCTTTTTTGTTATTTTTATATTTACATTTCTTTTAAACTTTCTTAGTTATTTTTTTAATACTACATTATCATTTAAATTTAAATAAAATATTAAAATAAATTAAAGTATTTATGGTTTAGTTATTTTTTTAATTAATTAAAATGTATCCATCTGAGTAATGGTTTTAATTAAACTGAAATTTTTTGAATTAGTTTTAATATTATTAAATAAAGTCGATATTGAGTGTTTTTTTTGAAAAAAAATTTAAAAATTTCTTATTGGTAGCAATAAGTTTGTCCATCCGAATGAACAACGGAAAGCTACAACCATTAAAAAGTATAATATATTTTTGATTTAATAATTTTAAAAATGATTATATAATTACACCATTAATATAAATTTAGTATTGCCAACCATATTGCACAACTTCAACTTCTACGTTTCTGCTTAACAAAGTCTTTGTATTTGATTCAAGTGAAAATAAACCTCCCTATATATAAAAAAGAAAAGTTTTCAATAATATAAAATATGGGAATTTTTTTAAAAAACACGTAAAAACGGTACTTTTTTAAAAATACGGTCTTTTATATTTAACAAAAAAAAATATATCAAGTTATAATAAAAGAAATACTAATTTTTATATTTATAAAAAATAATATTATTTCACAAAAAGTAAAGTTAAATTTTTTTATTTTTTGTAAATTTTGATAAATTTTCACAAACAAATTAAGTTATTTTGTTTTGAAACAAAGTAATTGTAGAAGACACGGGAGAAGTAGGTAGGGATCCAACTCTTAACTTGTACAATAATGTTACTATCACCTTTATTTGGTAAATAATAACTTTAATAATACAATATAAAAATTACTGAATTTTTTTTTAGTCCAAATAAATAAAAAGTTTTATATTAATAATTATAACATTTTGTCAAATCAATAAATTGAAAATTTTTTTTATCAATTTATTTCTTAAATAAGTGATTATTCTACGTAGATCTGGCTTTTATTTTATTTTTTATGATTTCGTCGTTTTGTTGCGGTATTTAATTTTTCGTCATTTTGTTATGACGTTTTGTTTTCCGTCGTCTTGTTGCGGTTTTTTATTTGTGTGTGGGCGATTCAAACGGGCAAAGCATATTCAATCAGAGACAACAAATCAGATTATGGTCGTTAGTATGTTGTAGAACTAGAGTCATAGGTATTCTAGTCACTATAATATTATCAAATTTGTAGGCTTTGAGCCGATTTATTATGATATTAATTTGGGTGTTGTTTCATCCTCTATGGTTTTTAATGAACTTGTATCTATATTTCTTTCAATGTATCGCTAGTTTAAATCAATATAATTAATTTTCTTTTCAAAAAAACATTTTGTCAAATCAGTTTTATTAATAAAAAATAATTAGACTTATCTTATCTATTTTCAAATTAGCTTTTTTCGATTAATGACATTTTTTTCATCCTTTTGCAATATATATTTTTATATTTTATATTGGTGCCCATTTTATTATAATACAATAAATCTACACATGAATACATCCACAATTTTAAAATCTGGATATGATATGGGTAAACAAAATGAAAAGAATTTGTTTTTTAAACTAGAACAGAAAGAACACTTTGAAAAGAACTTCGGATAAGATCATGATCATGATTCCATCACAGGAATCTTTCCTTTTCTGTCTTCGTGCATCTCACGGTCGGGAGCATCTATTGTACTTCCACACAGCATCTGGTTGTACACAAACTTTAGAAAAGAACTTTCTTCTTAAATGTTGTTGTATCCACCAAAACTAGTATTGGCATATAAACTCCCGCTCCATATAGTTGGTAGAGACAAACTTCTGTCTAGTGCATCTCCGTATTGGCTAGGACTAGAAGTACTTGAAGATGAACTCTTCCTTGGAAGAAATTTGCCACGATTGGTCCTCATAATTTCAGAAGGCAAAATTCCGCCCTGTCTGTCCTTAAATTGGCCAAAACTAGAACTTGAACCATCTGATGGACTTTTTAAAACTTCAAGTACCTGTTGAAATTGATGCATAGATTGCAATATAAGTTAAAAAGTTAGGGTTATTTTCTAAACTTTTATGAGGGCTCCCAACTCTCTAAATCAAAGTGGAGCTTGGAGGGAAATAGAGATGGAATCCATGCAATTTTTAATGGGTTGAAGATAATTTTTTTTATTTAACTGCTTAACATTCGTCACAGTTAATGGATTTAAAAAGACATCTAAAATACTTTTAAGTGTCAAACATTATATGTTTTTTTTTCTTTTCATGCCAGCATTCATAAAACATACATATAATGCAATTAACGATCTGGCTAATTGGTGACCGACTCTCTCGTGACATTTTTTTTGGAAGTATGCAAATTATATTGCAGGAAAGAGCCCGCAGCTACAGAGAGTGAGTTCTAAGGAACTCCGAACCAAAATATAGAGTTATGGAACCGCAACTCCACGCCTAGAGGGGTACCTTTATATGGCTACAACTATGTAGTCTTTAAGTGAAACTCAGATGACAGACTTTATCTAGTTTCATTAGAGACTACGACAAACAATAAAAGGAGAAAACTAAAAAGAAACAGACCTGAGGAAAAATAAAATAAGAGACTGCAGACATATAAAACTTTTACAAAAATACAAAAAGGGATTTGTAGTTGGGACAAAAGGCTTGATTACTTTGAATGGAAAACACCCTCGCCTAAGGACTTAGAAATCTCATTGTTGGACAAAGGGGTTTGGCTATTTGCATCCTTCGGCTCTTCTTGGACCTTAGAGGAAGCTCCTTCCTTAATGCTAATGCTTTGGTTGGGACGAGCTCTTGTAAGGTTTTTTAACTTGTATTTCTTTATTATCTTGCCTTTACTAGCAGATGGCTAGTCTTAGCCTTGTCACCCACTACTTTATTTGGACCCAACAGTTGCTCTAGAGTCAGTTTGTTTAATTGGGATTCTTGACCTGACCTAGCTCTTTTAGCTCTAGGGCTTGCTTCTTCCCATAATTCTTTGCTTTCGACAAATGTCATAGGATACTCCTTTCCACGCTATGGAGAATCTATAGCAGTAGAAAGAGCTCCATCCCTCACCTCTTTTTGCTTAGTTGGTATACTTTTGGGAGCTGATACAAGAGTCTTATCATTCCTTTTTAAGCTCTTGTCTCCGCCAAGGTTCAGCTTTTCAAAATCTGACAAAGTTGCTTCCTGTTGCTTTCCTATTACAGTGTGGATTGCTAATTCACTGTCAAGGCGACCGTCATCAGCTGTGATTTCTAATAGCAGTTGGTTTTGCTTTTTGACCAAAGGTTTTAGAGGGTAAGCTTATTTGAGCCTGTAGCCAGCCTCCTTATTTTAGTAGGGGTTGCCACCGAGCTCTGACCTCCTTACAGGCAAAGCCCTAATCCATGGACCATAATCTAAATTGTTATTTACCATGTTGCTTCGTTCTTCCATGGTAGTGATGTTATAGCAATTTCCTATGACATGATCAAACATACCACAGAGGGAGCAAAGTGATGGGAGACGCTCATATTGGATGAAAACATGCTCATTTTTATTTTCTCTTTGGTTTATAAATTCCTTGGGTAGAGATTTTCGTAGATCGACTTGAACTTTCATCCTCAAGACCGGTTCCCAATCGTCATCCACACAAATTGCATTATCATTTACAACTAAACCAGTGAAAACATTGTTTGCAATTACCTCTGCATTCCCTTTTGAGATTTGAGCTAGTGGAAGATCATGGATATGTACCCAAAAGCTCTCATAGGTAAACTCCAATTCCTCTTCAGTGAAATTGAGCTCCCATTCTTTAAGGACTAAGAGGTTTCGGTGGATTTGCCATGGCCTACCTCCCTTAACCCTTTCTTTTTCTTGTTCAGTCTTAAACTTAAAAAGAAAAACATTGTTTCTATTGAGTTCCTTTACCTGGACTGAATTAAGGGTCATCCAAATTTAAGTGATGTCTTACGATACCGTTGCAACATAAAACTTCTTTATTGAGAAAATCTTCCCAACCAAGGTTTCTTCCTGCCAGTGGCAGGTTTTTCTCTGGTGTGTTGGTTAATTCCAATAAAATGATTTGGTTTGAAGTATTGGTTAAAACCAAGTCTTCGTTGGAGCAAAGCCCTTCTATTTGTTCCTTACTGCAAAAGAAGGATGAATGAGAGTAACGGGACTTGAAAACTATACTTTTACTGATCTCTTATAGGTTTGAGAAACCTAGAGAGCACTTGTTACTCTCTCATGACATGCACACACAAACTGAAGCACACTTAATCATCATGTGATCCATTTCTTTGAAAGGAACATTACCTTGCAAGTTAGGATCAACAAGAGCATCATAGTTGCTATTTTTGTTTAACTCCTCTTTTAGAGATTTTGCCTGAATATTGATAGATGACAAAAAGAAAAAGTATTTGTTACTTGTTATTTCAGGTTGAAAAAATGTTAGTTACCACTTTAGCTTTGAAACATCCGGTTAGGTCGAGGATATTATACGTTTAGTTAGTTAATATATGGCATAATACATACATGGCCCCCTATACTTGTCACTTTTTATCAGTTTGACACCTTAACTTATAGTTTTGCCATTTTGACATCTGAACTTGGTTAAAATGTACTATTTTGCACTAATATGATGACATAATGCATCTACCACCCCTGTACTTATCACTTTTTGTTAGTTTGACACCTATACTTGTAGTTTTTGGTCAATTAAACCCTTATGATGCGGCACAAGCTGATTTGTTATTCCGTGCCATGTGTGCTGATAGGGGTTTTAAAATTACATTTTAGCCAAGTTCAAGTGTCAAAATGGCAAAACTATAAGTTGAGGTGTCAAACTGACAAAAAGTGACAAATACAGGGGGCCATATATGTATTACGCCTTAATATATACTGTATTTGTAAGGTAACATCATTGAGATACCAAAGCAGTGACGTCGGTGGCTTCCATTTCTCTACCAACAATCAGCGCTAAAAGTAACACCAAAGGCAAAGACATTTGTCTTATCAGTGATATTCCGGAAATCAAAATATTTTGGATTAATATAACTGCGGGTACGAGAAAATGCATAAATTAATGTCAACCAACCTAAACATCGATCAATGAGGCTGAGAAAGGCCAAATTAAGTATCATTTACTCTTGTTTGTTTAATGGAAAAATTATTCCAAAACAAAATTGATCTTACCCGAAAGTTCTTTGACTAATGTGCTGACATGAGTAGCAGAATCTGCAAAAAGCTTGGGTAAGCCAAAGTCTGCTAGCCGAACAAAAATGATCAAGCTAGATTCAGGGATCATTGTTATATGTCAATCTAAAATTAAAAATAAAAGAAGCATTTTTTTCACATGAGCACCATAAAGATATGGCCTTGTTATCTGTTGTAACAATTTATAGTAACAGACGAACCCAGAGAAGAACGACAGAGATTGAGAGAAACACAAGTGACTTTATATACGTATTGGTTTTGTGTTTGGGATAGTTTCTCTTGGAAATTATGGAAAGATAACACTTCAAGAATCTTTCTTTAATAACCAAATGAATACTGACAATTTGTTAATTAATTAAAAATCCCACCTTTACCTCAATTTGAAGTAAAGAGATAAATAATTGGAACCTTCAATTAATGGGTTTTCTCACAAATTATTCATGTTATATTCTAAAGAATTATTTTTATTTTAGATGTAAATTTATATATTCTCTTTTTAATTTTTATGCTTGTATTTATTAGTTTTATTTGTAAAATTTATTATTTCGTGTTATAAAAATTATATTTCATTTCAATGAAGGAATGAAAAAGCAATTAAAGATAAAATAAAAATAATGTGATGTCAAACCACATAATTAAAAATATGAATTACTTTTTAAGGATAAGTACAAAGGCATTCCATGGAGTTTAAGCATTTTAGTATCAAGGATCTTTTTTTTTTTTAACATTTCAATACCGTATGATCTTGTATTCATAATATTTAAGAGATAAAATTTCTTACAACTCATGATATTTCTCTCCTCAAATATTCAAAGTATAATTTGATAGAGGAGGAAAAATAAGTCGGTTGTCCCCCATGAGTAGCCCAAGTGTCAAAATGTGTGGACATCCGGTTGTGGAGACCAAGGTTCGAACCCGGCTCTCCCCCCTTGTGGTGTTGGGAATTAACCACTTCATCTGAGAACTTACTATAAAAAATAAAAAATAAAAAATAAAAAAATAAGTTGGTCCATGTTAGATTTAAGTGGTAGAAAGATTCACCTATTTAATTAAACTAATAATTAAATAATTTCAACCTATAATTTCAGCTAATAATTAAACTTTCACATTCCTTCGCAGTGCAACTATTTCAATATTTTTCAACTGTCCAATGCAAGTTCACCTATTGTTGCACACTGGATTCTTCGTTACATCAAAGGCTCGCCTGGGCAAGTTCTTTTCTTCCCTGTGCAGAATTCTTTAGTTCTCAAGGCTTTTTCAGATTCTAATTAGGCAGCGTGTATAGAGACCCGAAAATCTATCACTGGTTACTGTGTTTTTCTCAGTGATGCCTTGATTTCATGGAAGTCGAAGAAGCAATCCACCGTATCCCGCTCTTCTGCTGAAGTAGAGTACAGGGCACTTGCAGCTGTTACTTATGAGCTACAGTGGATTCATTTTTTGTTACATGATTTGAGTTGCACTCATGGACTAACAAGCTTATGCTGTGATAATCTCTCTGCCATTAAAATAGCCAAAAATCCCATATTCCATGAGCGAACCAAGCATATAGAGATTGATTGTCATCTTATTCGTCAAAAGCTTTAAGAAGGTTTTCTCTACTTGCTACCTGTCTCTACTCATGGACAATTGGCAGACAGCTTTACGAAACCTTTACCAACTACTTTGTTCCACAGTCCATTTTCAAGTTGGGTATACAAAACTTGTATACTCCAACTTGAGGGGGAGGGGGGGGGGGGGGTGGGCTAACAGAATTTAGACTTGGCTTCTGCTTAGAGTTCAAGATACTACTTAGTCTTGGCACTTGGTCTTTGCACATCTTTATACTTTTCCTTCATAGTTCAGCACCTAACTATATGCTTCTTTAGCTAGTGCACATGCTTAACTAATTAGCTATTAGCAAGTTAGTAAATTATTTGTACACATGTCATCTGATCATTGGTTAGAACACATGTCATCTATTCATTGGTTTAGTTAGTTAGTTTAGCTTAGTGTGTATAAATATGATATAGTTACAATGAATAAAGATGTAAAATACATTTCCCAAATTCTGTTATGGTATCAAAGCATATGCTCTAGATTTTTCTCTCAACTTTCATTCTATTTCTTACTTACCAAACATAATTTTTTCTTCCCTCCCAAACACTTTTTCGTTTGAGAATTCATTTAGCAAAATCTTTGTGAGATGGAGAATCTTACTTGACTTGAGGATTTGCCGTCCAATCCATATTTTTTGCATCCAAGTGAGAATTCGTCACTGGTTCTTACTTCTTGTGTGTTAAATGACAATAATTTCTACATCTGGTCTCGATAAATGTGAATGGCATTGATTTCAAAGAATAAACTGAAGTTCATCGATGGATCTAAATAAGTTCTCGCTGCTGCTGATCCTTTATTTTTGGTAGGGGAGAGATGCAACACTGTGGTATTATCTTGGTTGATAAAATCCCTAACTTCTTCTATTGGTCAAAGTGTAATATGGATTGATAATGTTGTTGATCTGTGGAAAGATCTTCATGATAGATTTTCATAAGCTGATGCTGTAAGAATCTCAGACTTACAAGAAGAAATTGCTTCTTTAAAGCAGAGCTCTATGTCTGTAACCAATTACTTTACTCATCTTAAGATACTGTGGGATGAGCTTTTTAATCTAAGGCCTATACCTAATTTTATTTGCATTCCTCAGTGTAACTGTAATGTGCTAAAGATGATGAGGAATTATGGACAACAAGATTATATGATCAAGTTTTTTAAGGGATTGAATAGTGATTTTTCAACAGTGAGATCACCAATCTTAATCATGGATCCTTTTCCATCTTTGAATCGTGTCTTTGCTCTTTCACTGCAACATGAAAGGCAGATAAAAGGCTTCTTTCATCAAGGGATGAGTGATTCAACAGTGTTATATGTTGGAAGAGGAAATTTCAATTCTAGATATAGAGCAAATAATTCTGTTCAATCTCAAAATGTGAGAAGGTTTCCTAATGCTGCTCTAAATAAACGTCCAACATGCTCTTTGTAACATCCTTGACCCTAACCATAAGCATTTCATTTAATATATATGCATTGCATATAATTCACTTAAACATATGCATTTTAAATCATTCCATTTGGCTATGTGTATTTCACATTTTCTCATTTGTTTTGTATTTATCAAAGTGCATTGCAATGGTATACTTGAGTATGTATATTATAGGATGTATTTGGATTATTATAAATATGGAAGGAATTAATTGTAGTTGCCTTGTTTTCATGGAGTGTCTTGAATTTTTATTAGATAATTGATGATGATGATGATGATGATGATGATGATGATAATGGTGATAGTGGACATTTTATGCAGGTGTCATTGTTTTGTAAAAAGAAAAAAAAAGAAGGGAAAGTGTTATAATATGGGATATGTGTCATTGATCTAGTAAAAAAAAAATAAAGGGGAAGGAACATTATTATAAAAGAAGGAAAGAAAAATAAAACATTAGAAAACTTTACTCAATTTCTATCTTCATCCATCGTCCTCTTCCTAAATAAAATATATACTGATAACTCCGAATCGTATCCTTGCCTTGTGGAACCTGCATCGATGAGGAAGCTAGGTGAAAAGGAGGGTTTCCCCTATAGATACTCCGAAGATTAAGTTGGTATCATATAGAGGAAATATAATAAAGCAAATAGGGTAAAGTAAAGTAGAATGATGTTGGATGATGAGGTGATGATGGAATGATGGGATAATGTAGAATATGTAGAATATGAGAATGAATGATCTCTCCCCTATATGAGATGTATATATAGTGAGAGATTAGCTCAAACCTCTTAGGAATAGGATTCTTAATGCTTGTAGGATTTGGCTTGCTTAGGAGAGAAGAGACTTCCTTTGTAGAGTAATCTTCCTAATTGAGCTTTCTTCCTAATCAAGTAATCCTTATTAGAATAGGATACTGATTATGGGGTATCAAGAGTCCCCCCTGAAAGTCTGTTCGGATATTTATGTCTGAGTGTTCTGGATGTTGAAGATTCTGAGCGTCCTGAGACTCTGAGTATTCTGAGACTGAGCATTCTGAGACTCTGTGGATGATCTGAGCATTCTGAGACTCTAAGCATTCTGAGTTTCTGAATGATGACTTATAACTCAATAGATGATTTTGAGTATTCCAAGTATCATGAGATAATGTATCAAGAGAGTCCCTCCGAAAGTCTATTCGGATAATTATGTCCGAGTGTTTTGGATATCAGATACAAGTCAAGGTACACTCAGAATATGCTGGAAGTTTGTTGAAGGGTGAGCTGAGGTGGCCAGCCTCAGTCACTGATACTGAAGATACTCGGTACTAAGACTCGGAATGCTGTTGCCGATTCGTAGAGAGAAAAGAGTGCCAGCTGGACTTAATTGATACATAGTAAATGTTGCTCGGTG